>JAOBRG010072222.1:0-36910 GCA_027574985.1 Umimayanthus nakama | reverse complement strand
TCAAGAAATAATTTTAAAACAGCAGCAAAAACAAAAATGACCCTACAGAGACAGTTTTTGTTATGAGACCAAAAAATACTACATTTCACAAATACATAAATAAATTACATTATATGTTTTCCCTTTAATTTCCTTTTTTTTACATTTTTTTTCATTTTTTTCTATCTATGTAATCTTAATATAAATGTAAGAATAATATAAGACAAACTGTATGTAAATATATTTATAAATGTCAATAAAATTGTTAAAAAAAAAAATAATAATAATTGATGTTGCACCTATATCTTTAATTGGAGAAACTTAAAAACTTTTGTATTGTATTTAAAATTTATGTTTGTTTGTTACTTTAAACAGAGCCCCATTCAAACCAGCCTAGCTGAACTTGGCATCTCTGTCTAAACATTGTTAAATAAATAAATAAATAAATAAATAAATAAAAACAAAAACTAATTAATCCCTGGAAAACTAAGAAGTTAAATGCCTTTTTAAGTTTCTTTCAAGAGATGAATAAGAAGACTTTTCCTTCATTTCAATTCATTCTGCGTCAAGTCTTGTTCCACGAGTAACTGCTCTTCCAAAATAGAGAAACCACTTTACTGATGTAGGAATCATTAGCTAGACGAGATTAACGTGACAAATTTATTATGAATGTCACTCTGTTGTTTCTTAAGACAGACACTGATCTGTTAGCTAGAGCGAGAGAGTAATGCTTACTTGTGGGTCACTCAACCATCCCTCAGGATCAACAGTGGTCTCGTACATGAATTCAGCCGCTAAAGTGAGAGCATATCTTGCCTTTGCCACGCCCTCTAGTTTGTCGACGTCGATTGTCTGTGATGGACGCATGGCGTTTGACGTGAGCACTTCAGTGGCTTCCGTACACATCACCTGGGCAACTTTGATAGTCACTCCAAGGAGGTCGGATGCCTTACTGTACGTACTGACTAGCGAATCCTAGTAAAAATAACAACAGTAATAACAACAACTATATAAGTAATAGTAATAATAATAATAATAATAATATAATAATAATAATAATATAATAATAATAATAATAATAGTATAAAATAATGTAAAAAAATAAAAATAAAAAAACGACAACAACAAGTGTTTTATTCACTCAGAACCGCACATTTGTAAATTAACAATTAAAAATTAAACATAGTTAATTCGGTTCAAAAATAGATTAACAAGCAGAAGTAAAACAATAAAAATTATTCAAAGGCACTAATCAAAACTTTTTACAAACGGCATTACCATTTTGAGCACTCGTTGAACATAGAGAATAGGAAGTCCTGTCAGGTTAAATTAGTACTTTGAAGTTAAACTGGATCTGCAGCAAAATACCCCCGCTATTGAGTGGTTTCTACTGCGCACAGTTTTCTATTGAACGAGGAATGCGCAGTAATAAACTAACTTAATTCAACTTGAGTGTGTGTGTGTGTGTGTGTGTGTGGGGGGGGGGGTATTCTGCAATCTAGCCTTGGATCTTAATTTGGCTTTCAAGGCGCACAACTTGATGTCAGGCTCGAATGAACTCCGTACTTTGACTCCAGAAAAGCGTATCTTGAAAATCCCACACAACACAATGATAATCGTAATGGTAACCAGATTTATCATAGTCCTAGTTATAATCTTAATCATATTCATAGTTATAATGCTTTATATGTTCAGTTACAAAACAATAGAAAACAAAAAGAAATCAACCTAAACAAACTAAAATGCTTGCTTAAAAGAAAATGCCTTCAGCCGCTTCTCCAAAGTATTTAAAGTCAATTCGAGGTTGACATAAAACCCTTTTTACTTTCTTTCAGCAAAATTAATTCTATAACACGCTACGGTCCCTCCTTCTTGTAATTTTATAACGGACAGTAGCAGGATTAAAATAAAAACATTCAGCCACTTGCTTTATTTTTTTCTGCCTGAAGGTGAAAATGATCTCTAGCGTTAAAACAAAATGACATACCGTCGTTGTATGCAGGAAAAGCGAACGTTTTCAGTAGCCAATCAGAACACGTGAAAAGTGCAGTTCAATGGCAAACTCACCAACAGATAAATAATATCAGACAGTAACACATTACTCCTCTTCCTACCTCTTTACATTGCACAAACAGTTGGCACACTTGTAACACGTGATCTAACTGGGGCCTGAGTCCTTGAGCTGCATTCAGATATTGAGCGAGATGCGTTGTGACTTCATTTTTTCTTCTAAAACGGAGGCAAATACCACATGTGTTACTACAAGCTGGAAACATTCAGTAGCAAACACCTTTACTAAAGTGTGTAGAAATGTTAATTTTGAATTACACTAAACTTGATGGTGCTTTTTTGAAAAAGGTTTTATTGACAAATATATTTCAGCTAAATCAAACTGGTGAGTAAAAAGCTTTGTAAGCCAAATTGCAAATAGTTTGTCAAGTTGCTTCTTCTCGTGTACGGCGAACATAATAACTGAAAAACACTTAAAATCTGTTCCTGTATTTTCATTTATACATATTATCCTACTTTTAAGTTAATGGAAGTGACGCGAGAGAACCTAATCAAATGAATCATAGATAGTATCGCTGAGTCTCGGTGAAGAAAATCAAAACTCTGTCACTTGCATATAAACCTTCTTTTGAAGCCGTTATTTCACTATTCAGATAAAAAGAATAATCAGTTGAGGCTACTTCAACTTTCATAGGTTTTTTATTCTGAGAGTTTGGAACCAAACAAAAGGAACCGCCGATTAGTCCGGCCGTATCCAACATGGTTGAATTCGACTTGAAGCCATGCCCAAAACCTCGCCACAATCTTGAAACTACTACAGAGGTTTTCTAAGTACAGTTCTCACGTCAGTGTTCGTTTGTGTGATGATTCTTACTTTGAAATACACTACAAAAGTTAAGGGAGACACGACCCTTCCAGAATCACATTGCGTCTCACCTTGATCTCAGCAGCTGTTGCAACAGAAACGATCGGACGACCGGAGTGGCGTCCACTCCATGTTCTGGGAAAGGGGAAAAGTCCTTGGTTTTGGCACGTGCATGAATGACGTACGACATCAGTATATCGAAGAGGGCAGGATCAATTTCTCGGTCAGACTCGCCGAAACAGAAGAGAGACACTAACTCCATGAAGAACGAGTTGCATCGTCGGCGAAAGCCGGTATGTTCTTCAACTGCTTGCCTTTTTAAATGAAAAAACGCATTTTCAGCAGGGACCAGTCAAAATTTAATAATAATAATAATAATAATAATAATAATAGTAATAGTAAAAAGAAACTATCTTTAAATAAACACAGCACATTAGTTAGTTAAAAGAAATTATAGTTCTTAAGGGAAAAAGCAGGTAGAAAATACTCAGTTCTCACTTCAGAGAAGCAGTCGCCTCCAGATGGAAGTCATCCGGGACCTCCAGTCGACATACGGGACAACTGCGTTCCTTGCTTAACCACTGAGCAGCACAGGTCAGACAGCAGATGTGTTGACACGGTAGTTCTACCGGCTCCTTCGGGACCTCCAGGCAGATTGAGCAACTACATAGACCATAACTAAATAAAACGAGATACTTTGATATCACCATTACCATCATCATCATCACCATTACCAACAGCACTTTTATCAACATCATCATCATCACCATAATTATAACATCTGACCCTAACACTAATATAAGTAACAACTAAGTCCTAGATTTAAGTTTTTCTAAAAGATGTCCAAAAACTTATAGAAGTAACTAAGGGGCGAGCCCTTTGATCTTTGAGGGGGGGGGGATTTGGGCTTTTTTGGTGGGCAGGAGTTTTTGTTCCTGTTCCATAGTGTGCAAGAATTTGTTTTGATACAAAACACTTGCAGAAATAGTTATTTTTGAACTGCAACATTTTTTCCCTTGGGAATATGATGCAGGATATTTTTTTTCGTTCACCAGTTGCGACAGGATTTTTTTTTACGAGAACTTGGCTGGCAGGAATTTTTTTTTTCAAAAAAGCCCCCCCCCCCCCCTCAAAGATCAAATGGTTCGCCCCTAAAGCCTTTCTATAACTGAAGTATAAGAAATAAAACCTAGATCGTAGATTTAAAGCCTTTCTATAAGATATCATTACACTAAAATAAATAAAAGCTTACAAAAATTACCCCCCAAAACAAGCAGCACAACTCAAACCTGCTCGGTAGAAAAAACAAAACACACTACACAGCTCAGCATATTTATGTGCGCAAAACAACACAAGTACAAACAGGGAAATTTTCCATACTGAATTCAAAAACAAATCAATTTACAGACTTTCAAAGGTCTTTCAAGAACATATTACTTCAGTTTGGGTTAGTTTAATGCATTAACAAGAACTATCTAACAATATATTGCAAACTTGATATATACATCAATGGTGAATGGGGTGAGACTTGGGCCAAGGAATAAAACTTTCGTCACAACTGCAACAAAATCGCATCAACTATAAAAAATGGTTTGATGATCATCTGCAAACAATGGAAAATAGAAGTGTATCGAATGTACATCTTCATAGAGATTCACGGACCCTGGGCTGAACCAAAAGACTTGAAATGATAATTTTTGTGTAACTTGAGACCTGCTTAGTTTTCAAGGACTTGCTAGGACTTGAAATAATTACCTTGAAAATGAGGATATTTTTCAGACTGATATCTAAATATTTTTTATAAGGGGATTATGGCCACAAGTTGCCGGCGGAGCCGTCAGAAACCCACCTGTTGTTTCGCTGACTCACCGCCTCACTGCACCTCACCAGAAATCGCTCAATGACTCGCATGGTGTTTGGGCTGGAGAAATCAGCATCGTCTCCTATAGCCTTGAAAGGAAGAGATGTGAAACGTTTTCCGTATGTATGTATGTATGTATGTATTCAATTGTATGTATGTTTTTATACTTACGTATGTATTTATGTATTTATGTATGTATGCATATTTGTATAATTTGTGGGTATGTATGTAAACATGCCACGGGCGGGTGGGGCTCCTCAGCCTCGGTCAGCTACCCACCTAGGAGACGGAAACTCTGAAGTAAAACCTACGGCCGAGGACTTCGCTGCCACCATCCAAGTTCGCTAGGCCATGGAAATGAACCTCGTGCTCAAAGGGTGGGACCAGTCTGCGCGCACTTTGTTTCACCTTAAAAATCCCCAGCGCAGGACGAAGGACACGTCCACGTTCTACAACCAACCATTCAAAGCCCTGCAGCGATGGGAAAGGGGCGAAAGTGGCAGGTGGAAGACGTCACTGGAAGCCATAGCCTCGATCCCGCAAGTAGGCGGCTCAGGAGAAGCAGCTCACGAACTCTCTCACCTTAAAATCGACATAGCAGCACTCGACGAGGTCAGCTTCGCTGATGAGGGCAGCCTCAAAGAACATGGCGCTGGTTACACCCTCTTCTGGTCTGGAAAACCATCAACCGAGCAACGTCTGTCGGGAGTAGGACTCATGGTGAGGAATTCCATTGCCTCCAAACTCGATAGACTACCCACGGGCCACTCAGACCGCCCTATGTCCACGCGCCTACCACTAGAGGGCAAGCAACACCTCACGCTCTTCAATGTCTACGTCCAAACTCTTCTGGCAGATCCTGCGGACAAAGACAGCTTCTATTCCGATCTGCGCAGACTCTTGTACAACACCCCTGCAGTCGACAAGGTCCTAGTTGTTGGCGACTTTAACGCAAGAGCTGGGAGGGACTCCGAGGTCTGGAAAGGAGTCCTCGGAAGACACAACGTTGGGAACTGTAACGACAACAGGCGCCTCTTGCTCGAGCTCTGTATAGAACACCAATACGTCATTACCAACACAATCGTCCAACAGAAAGACAGCCTAAAAACAACCTGGATGCACCCTCGTTCAAAACACTGGCACCTACTTGACTACGTGCTAGTGCGTAAGAGAGACCTGAAAGATGTTCTACACACAAAAGTGATGCCCAGTGCAGAGTGCCACACTGATTAATGTCTGGTACACTGCAAGCTCAAACTAAAGTTCCAACCCAAACCCAAGAAGATAGGTTACCCTGTGAAGAATCTCAACGTCGGCAGTCTGTGCCGGGAAAAGGTGAAAGCCTAATTCCAGGCAGACCAACAGCAAAAACTCGACTAATTTCCCCATTCTGATGACTCCACCCCTAACATCCTGTGGGAGAACCTGAAATCGGCCATCCTGAAGACATCTAAAAACGTTCTTGGGCACACAAAGACCAAAAACCAGAATTGGTTTGATAAAATTGATACGGAGATCCAGGATTTACTAGTAAAGAGGAGGGCAGCTCATCAAGATCGCCTTTCTTAACCAACCTGTCCTGTGAAGAAGGCTACCTTTCGACGCGCTTGTAGCATCCTACAACAAAAACTAAGAGAGATACAGAACGATTGGTGGGATTAGCACTACCTGGCTATGAAAACTCAGCTGTGTACTGACATAAGAGACTATAGAGGCTTCTTTGAGGCTTTGAAAGCAGTGCGTGGCCCTACCCACCAGGTCCAGAACCCCCTGCAGCCAGCTCAGACGGACAGGACCTCCTCATCGACCGCACCGCAATCCCCGCTCGCTGGTCTGAGCACTTCTAGACCCTCTTCAGTGCTAACTGCACTGTACAGGCCTCTGCCATCGATCGTGTTCCTCAACTCCCACTCACAGAGAAGCTCGATGAACCACCCATCCTCGAAGAGTTGAGTGCAGCCATAAAACAACTTAAGAGTCACAAAGCAGCAGGAGTTGACGGCATCCCACCTGAAATCTGGAAGCGTGGGGGGTCCGGCGCTCAATGACAAACTTCACAATCTCCTTGTTTGTTACTGGGAGCAGGGCAAGCTGCCACACGATCTTTGCTGCCATCATAACCCTGTACAAGAGCTGACTGATCCAACTACCGGGGTTTCACACTACTTTCCATCGCTGGCAAAACACTTGCCAGGACTCTGCTCAACAGGCTTGTACCAACCATTGCCGAAGAAAACTTCCCCGAGAGTCAGTGTTGCTTCAGAGCCAACAGAGGCACGACGGACATAATGTGCATCATCCGCCAGCTACAGGAAAAGTGCCATGAACAAAACAAGGGACTCTACGGTGACCTGTCTGAACCCTTCCCCATCTCCAACGGCGTGAAGCAGGGTTGTGTCCTGGCACCGACCCTCTTCAGCATATTGTTCAGCATGATGCTCAAGCAAGCAACTGAGCACTTGGATGATTACGAAGGGGTATACGTCAGGTACCGCCTGGATGGTAGTCTCTTCAATCTACGACGCCTCCAAGCCCACACAAAGACTCAGGTGAGGCTGATACAGGTTATTCTCGTGGACGACGCTGCCTTGTTGCCCACACAGAGCGAGCTCTTCAGCGCTTTATATCCTGCTTTGTAAATGCCTCGCAGCTGCTTTGCCTCGAGGTCAGCCTCAAGAAGACAGAGGTTCTTCACCAGCCTGCCCCCTCAAGAATACCGCCCCCCACATCAGCATAGGCGACACAGAACTGAAATCAACCCAGCAGTTTACTTACTGGCTTGCACCATCTCATCCGACGTCAAGATCGACAAGAAAATAGACAACAGACTGGCAAAGGCCAATAGTCCCTTCGGCAGACTACACAAACGAATGTGGAATAACAAAACCCTAAAAGGCAAAACAAAGATCCGCGTCTACAGGGCTGTTGTTCTTACCACCCTTCTCTACGGCTCTGAGACCTGAGTCACCTACCGTAGCCCCTTCTGCCTCCTCGAGCGCCTCCACCAGCGCTGCCTGCGCACCATTCTCAGCACCCACTGGAGCGACTTCATCACCATTGTCGAAGTCCTGGAGCAGGCCAAGATTCCCAGCAATGAGACCACAACCTGAAGCACCAGTTCTGATGGGCCGGTTGTGTTTTTCGTTTGGAAGACCACCGCCTACCTAAGATTCTCATGTTTGGTGAACTCTCCACCGGACATCGTGAGAGAGGGGCTCCAAGGAGAGGTTCAAGGACAGCCTAAAGAAGTCACTCAGCACCTGCAACATCGACCATAAACAGTGGTCTGACCTGGCTGCCGACCATGGTACATGGCACTACATAATCTACTAAGCCTCTGCCCAGTTTGAGGAGGGTAGACAAGAGGCACCAGAGGAAGAAGACCTTAGCCGCCTCCACTACCACTTCGGTCATCACTTTTCCCCGCAGACACTTCCCGCGGATCTGCCTTTCCTGCATCTGTCTGGTCAGCCACAAGCGTGCCTGAAGCATGTATGTATGTCTGTCTGTCTGTCAGTATGTATGATAACATGTATGTTCTTAGGTAACTTAAGTTACAAACACATTAAACACAAAACCACAAAGAGCCAGAGCAACAGTTTCTTTAGCCACAACCTCCCCACCCCACCCCTTTTAGTTTGCGTCATCAGTCAGTTCCCGCACCTAAATTTACATCTGATCTGCTAAGTTGAAGGTTCAAAATGACTTCAAACTAACCACATCGTGTTTTGATTGAATCTGTACTTAACAGTCAGATAACAGCGGTTTTTCAAAAAAGGGCCCACCATGTCTTCAAATACAGTAAATCTCTACTCACTCTCGGAACTTGCCGTGGGGTCTATAAACTGACATGTTGTCATGAAAATCTCTGAGCTTAAGTAGAGTAAGGGAAATGCGATCACATACTCTAGTCACTTTCCAAATGTAAACCAAATACTTCCTTCGGTAAAAGAGCCCAGTCATAGTTGATAAAACTAACGGAATGGGAAGCTTCGCAGTTTTCAAACGGAGTGAACAAAATTACCCTGTTTATGTTGAATAAACTGTGACAGTACACAATGTTTTGTTTTGCGCGCTAGCCCATATGTTCATCCTGGTTAGTTTCCCATTCGCATTTCAATACTGACCTTTTGTGTTTTGTGCAGGGCCAAGGTCAACCAACACAAGTAATAGAGAGCAAAACATGTAAAAAAGAAACTGGACAGTTCATAACCCGTCGCGGTCCCAGTGTAACCACCAATACTGTCTCAAAAAAACTCAGAAACCAACCTTCCACAACAGGAAAATGTTTTTAACATCAGCGGGATGAATGATTAATCCTGGGGGGCACACGTGCTCAATGAATAGTTTGACTGCACTCACACGCTGCCACATGGACCTGCAAGGAAGATAACACGTATCATTAGTACAGTTTAGTAGAGCTTGAATCGTTAGCGTGTTCAACTACTAAAGAGTTATGGGTTGCTATGACTAGCCAGTTATTTTAAGTAGGTTACCGACGCGAAAAGGTGATTGATTTCGCTTAAACTCAGGCCCGTAGCTGGGTTTCATTGAAGGGGGTTCGGAGACATTAACGCTAGGGAGATTCGGGGGTATACTCCCCCGGAAAATTTTGAAAACCTCGGTGCTCTCTAATGACTTTTCCTGCGTTCTGACCCATTATTACACCATTTTGGTTGACCACTTATAGCATAAACTGTATAATTTTAATTGTAAGTAACTCTACCATGTAAATTACTGCTGATAAAACGGTGGTACTTTAACTTGCCTGTAAACCGGACTGTAAACTATCTTTATAAATATTCTGGTTTCTTAACCGATTATTTCATTTTTTCTATGCTATGGGTCTGAGGGGGTTCGCTCGAACTCCTCGAACCCCCCCTCCTACGGGCCTGAAACTGTACAACTGACCTGCAGCTTTGAAGAACAGCCTTGCTCTTGTTGCCATAGTGACTGGTCTGGGTTTGTCTGTCTGCACTTCTCGGAGCCCCGTGCAGCATGTTTTCCAAGGGCGCCCTTATGGCCAGCACCGCGTTACACCACAGGAACCTCAGTTGAGGGTCGTCAAGCTCTTCCTCAGTGGGGACTAGTTTGGCAAGGCACATCTGTAGCGCTACTCCATCCAGCACCTGTGTAAGAGGTTCCTTTGGGTCGTTATAAGTGCATTCACGAAAACATATTAACCACTAGTAGAATAACACATTGAGTGTAAGTGACCCTGGTGTCAGTATTCGATTCAATTCGCTAGTTGAGAGAAACGCATTAAAAGTTCTAAAAGTTCTTCCCGTGACAAGAATGATATCCTTATCAGTCACTGCTATCTTCAATGCTACGTAACTTTTGAACCAGTTAAGTCAACAACGATTAACAGATCTAGCGACATGTACATTTCGTGTTTTGAAGATGGACGCTATTACCACATGTACAGTGCTATTTGATCCTATGAGAAATAGCGCTATATAAGAATCTATTATTATTATTATTTATGTTATTATTATCATTATTGATATTATTATTATTATTACCACCGGTAACCCGGCAAAGAAGTTTTGCAGCAATTGAAAAAATGAGATCCTGAAAAAGCTCGCATTCCCGCCATTGAAAAACACCCACCATCTCTTTTTCGTCTGGGGGAATGGTTTTCAGAAGTCGGCCCACAATGTCCGGTTGCGCATGCACCAACTGGGCGAAACAGTTGAGGCGCTCCTGAACGCGGGCGTGTGCCACGTGAATTATGGTCACGTCCAGAACAAACTCCTCACCAGTCTCCTCAACATCTGACTCGGCAAACAGTTCTCGTGCAGCCGTGAAGATTGCTTGACACACCAACTGCATATGAGAAGACACGAAATTTGTAAGGATCAACTGCAGTTATTATCAGGTGAAAATCACTGAAAGTTTAGAGTTTTAAGGTCACTTTTTTTCTTGTGTAGCATCTGAGCCTTTCCTTGCTCTGAAGGGTAATATCTGGAGCTACTGAAACTTTCCCGATTGCATATGAATCTTTTTTTTAGTCTGAGTCTCATCCCTTAACCCTCCACCCTTCCTCTACAACGATTGTTTACACTTAACGTGTCTAAATTGACCCAAGATGAAAAACATAGTCTGTGAAACAAATGTCACTGAGATGCATATCTTATGTCTGCAGGATTGCCACTGTTAACTGGATGTGAAATTAAATGACTTTTCGAGGACTTTTCAGGACCTTTTCAAGCAAAATCAGGGACCTTCCTTACCAAAAAAGATTTGATATTCTTTGTATTAATTTAACAATGAGCTTCACAAGACCTGTTTCTGGGGAAAAATCAAGTTCCTGTTTTGGTTTTCATACATTGTTACATCAAAAGTTGTATGTCTGGTTGCGACAAACTACTCATTTTGATTATTAATCGCAGTTAAAGGTGAAAAATTTTGCTCATTCCAGGATTTTCCAGGACCGCAACCCGAATTCAAGTACTTTTCAGGGCCTGGAATTTTCTTCTGTCAATTCCAGGACTTTCAAGGATTTTCAAGGGCCGTGGCAATCCTGTGTCTGACATTGTAACGATAGTAGCATCACAAACAACTGCAATATGAGTTGGAGAACGTAAGCAGGTTTTAGCAATGACCACAGTGAAATTCTGAGCCACAATTCTAAATCATCACACTTTTAACCATAACCTAAATCCTCCTTTATTAGACTGCCAAGATCTCAACATTCATTCACAATACTAATCAAAACGTACATTATGATCATTTAATCAATTCCCTAAACAAATATTTTTCACTTTTTATGTATGCATATACATGCTTTTTTTCTTTATAAGAACAAATTTTATAAGAACACCCAGGCTGAGATTTGGCTGAAAAATTTAAGCAAATGTATAGGAAAAATTAAGAAAACCCCCAAGCTCAGCTTAACTTTACTGGTTCTTATAAAAAAACAGCGTGTATTAGCAGTTTTTTTAGCTACAGTTAGGATTATTTGGTAAATCACTCTAAGTTTGCTTTTTATTTAAAAAATGCCAGAGCTTCGAGGCTGGTGGGATATACTACACAAACTCAAATTTACGTCTTACGCCTGGATGAAAGTAAGCATGCTCACACATGACTCACAAGCATAAGAAACTTTTAAAAACAATAAAGGAAGAGACAAAGGTATACCAAGTGTGGGGCAAAACTTAAAAAAATCATTCATGCAAGTACCCTTGCCCTTTCTTTTGTTAATTAAAAATGCACTGTGCTTCTGTTTATCTCTAAAATTTGAACAAGTCGTCACAGCACAAATTTATTGATCTTTCTACTAACTTTACTATCTATACTACGATACGCGTCTAACAATACCTGATCTTCACGGTCAGCATTTGGCTTGTACGCCATATGAACGAAGTCGTGTAAATATCGCTCGGCCGAAGCTTGTTCGTATTCTTCAGCTCGGATAATCTCTAACAGGGGGTTTAGGTCCGAGCTACTGAGCAGTCGTCGCAAGCAAACTTCAAGCCTTTCATTGGACTGAACTGAAAAAAGACAATATATCAAAAATAATTCAACAAGTTCTACCTAAAATTTTGTTAGTGGTAAAGTTGATAAACACAAAACTTTGTAATTGTAAGGAAATGTGAAAAATTCTTTTCATCCCATTACAATTTGAGCAGAGGTTTAATATTGAACAACAAACCTTCACAAACGAATAACTATTTTCTTGATACAACGTCCACTTGTTGGTGGTTCGGCATTTATTTGTATAAGATGAAAAAGAATACTGATACAAGCCGACCCGGTTCTTGTTAGGATTTTTTAATCCTGGTATTTTTAGAAAAGCGTAATACCTTTTTATTTTTTTCACTTTTAAATTTATGTTTATTATTTTTGAGGACCCTCATGAAAACCACATTTGCGTGACTGGGGCTTCCTCACAAAACATTTATTTATTAATGTTTTTATTATTATTGTTTTTATCATTATTATTTTTATTATTATTATTATTACTATTATTATTATTATTTTTATTATTATTATTATAACTATTATTTTTATTATTTTTGTTATTATTATTATTACTATTATTATTATTATTATTATCATTATTATTGTTATTATTTTCATTATTGTTACTGAAATATGAGCAGCGTGTTTTCCAGACTAGTTATGTATCATTGTCACACTTCAGGTTAAGGTCTGTTATTGCGTGGATTACCTCGAACTTGTACGACTTGTCCCACGACAAACTGGTTTGTTGCAAGTGGTAGCAACACATTTTCTAGCGCTTTCAACTTGACATACCTTCAACGAATCTTTGGACTTCGCTATTACAAAGGTAACTAGCTAAAAAAATCGATAGCGTACGGTAGCTACCTGAAATACTGTTTGCTTCTCTCCACATAGCATCAACTCTCTCCTTTATGAGCCAGGAGAAGGGGTACTGGCACTGAAACACGTGGCGATTTTGACCTGACGTCATCATCGGCACACGTTCGCGGATGACGTCACTGAGTGGGGACAAGAAGTCATCATAGTGTATCACAGTAACAGTAGGGCTCTGCAGAATTGCCAACCAAAACCTTGCGGTCCAATTTGGTTCATTACTAGCCAGCTCCAAATTACCGTCTCTGTCTGCATACGCGATAACCTCTGAGAGCACGGGAATTATAGCGGAATATATTCGTTGCCACAGAGCTTTTCTGTAAAATAGGACAAAATATTTCAAAAATCACCACGACCGCTATCACTAATAAGTATATACTAAAACCATTGAAAACTTAGGTACTTCGCCAATTCGGATCCCATGACCCTATTACCATGAGTTATTTCTTGCATTTATTTAGGGGCAACTCGTTAGCCTTTAGCCAGTCACTTACATTGGCAGGATCTTGATGCAAAGGACGTTCAATTTTTTCAATGTTGTTGCTGGCATACGTAAAGTGTGTGTCGTCAGCATACAATAGCGGCTCAGAGTTAACTAGACAGTTTGGCAGGTCATTCATGTAGAGTAGAAATAATAGTGGGCCAAGAGCAGTCCCTTGTGGGATATCGTAAAAGAGAATTCTTGCATGAAAAAGAAATTCCACAGGGTTATTGGATGCTGAAAACCTGACAGTTGAACTGCCTTCCGCGCCTAAAACCAGGTGCCATTCCGACGTATGTTTAGGGTCGATAAAAGAAACCTTGCAAAAAAATGACCTAGAAAAATACTGATTTATGTCTTAAATATATTACTTTAAAGAACGGAATTTTTATCGGCTGAAATCTAAAAGATCGGGACTTTTGATTTATGGACGTTTTGAAAGCAAAAAAATCGGGAATGTCCCGATAAAATCGGGACAATTGGCATGTATGGTTCATGCTTATCAAAAACTTAGATGGCTTACCCCATAATGTTTCCGATTTGAAAGTATTAGTTTTTATAAGGTAGATATAACATTTAAAAAAAACTCAGTGGAGGATATTTCCGAGTAATGTAAAAACTCAGTCAAACTATGTCGTAGAAACCAAAGTTCTTCGTAGGTAAGTTTGCAAGTGTTTGGTATCAAAGTAGAACTCGAATTTTTAACAAGATGTAGTTGAGGAACCTGGTGTAGAGCAATAAACAAGAAGCCAAAACTTTTTGTAAGTAAATTAGTATAACAAACCTGAAAGTTCCATTTTCCTGAACTCCAGTTCCACTGAGAGCTTCAGATCGCAGCCAATTGCTGGCCGTGATTCCTGCACGTTCGTCTCTCTCCCTCAACAGCTGCTGGATTCGTCGTACAAGCACGACGGCAAACGGAAAGTCTGTATTGAGGAAGAATCATTGTCAACGTAAACAACATTCTTAACGGTTTGAAAAGCCGGCTCTAATTTTCACAAAAAGGCAATTTTCATAGATTAGAAAGATGAAACCTCAGCAAATATCGATAAGTTTACATTTATACAAGTTTAAGCAGTAAAATTTGGATATGTTAAATTTGTTCTTCCCGTTATAGATTTGCTCAAGAACTTAAAGACAGCAGGAAGGAACAATCGTATATGTAAGATCAGTACTTGGTTTAACAAAATCTTCACGATCTACTGCCAAGAGCCTATCTAAACACAATGAACTCGAAGTAAGAGCATTAACAACAACAACAACAACAAAATATCGGATGATTAACAACTGCAACACTAAACCTAACAAGCGTGGAAAACCCTGGCTATATTTACGAAAGTTATAACTTAAACGTCTGGGGTTTTTTTGTACTTTTTCTAACAATCATTAAGCATAACAATATTGTCATTTAAAACATGTTTTCAAAGTTATAAAGTACAGACTCAAGCGTTTTGTTGAATGAGCTGCAAGCAATCAAAAACTTGATTTAATTAAGTTAAATTCAAAGATTTAGTTTTGAGAGAATAAAACTAAAAACTACAGGAAAAACCTGTTTCCCTCACAAGAAATAAAAACTGCATGACTTTAAAAGTCCTAAGTTTATCAGTTAATTAAACTATGTTAGCTACAGATAAATAATGTGCACCACAAAACAAAAAAAGCTTCAGTTTCCGAATGGCATATTAGGTCCAGATAGGAGGAGGGGCAGGGGGGGGGGCACATTGAAGACAAACCATCTCGCTGGGAGCTGTCCTCTGGAAGCAAGTTCAACAACAGCTCAATCCTTCTCGTCGATCTCCGTTCTGATCCAAGTAATTCATCAATTCTACCCGCTGCAGCTTGCACGCACCCACGCAGAAAACTAATCACATCGATTTTGTCATCTACGACACTGGGACTTGCTCGGGCCATAGAACATGGAGTTTGAGCAAAGGAACCTTCCTCCATTGAACCACTGCACTCCTCATCATCGATGTCCATGGTTTCTTCTTCCCCCGCCAGTGGAGCTACAACGTCAAACAGCTCGCTGACCGATCGATCGACTAGGAACTCAATGGACGGGATGTGTCCGGTTGGTGGACGCAGCTCATCAATGTGGACAGACACCCATTTACCTCCTAAATAAGTTGGACAACGCGGTTAGCGTCTTGTTTTAAAATATGCTTTACAACATTGCCCAGACGTATCGACTCGTTGTTGCTTTTGCATCGATAAGTTCTTATTGCTGTTCATTACGGATTACTGACACCACATTACTGTAGAGCAATAATTTTAACTAGAAGCTCTCAAAAATTTAATATCTGAAGTACAATAACAGATTAACTCAGCTGGTTGTAAGATCATTTACTAGGTAAAACTTTCCACAGAAAAGATATTCTCTTCTCACAAAAACAGTCCAGTAACCGGCCTCTGAGTACCTTGAAATGCAACAAAGTCCGAGCATCCTCCAGCAATCCGTGGAAGCTGGACAACAACCACGATGTGAATTGGGGCGACATGTGCTATCTCAGTCATTTTCTTCACCTCCTCCTTTTCTTTCATCTCCTTCACCTCATCAATTAAAAGGTTCCGCTGCTCCAGTAGCAAATGTCGAGCACACGCCACCAGGTTGCTGTTTCGTTCCCCCGAGTCGCACTGGATAATTAGGAGTCCCTCGGTCCCTCCAAGGCTGGCAAAGAATTTCCTGTTATGACACAATTAATATAATATTAACATGAGCAAGAAACAACAAACACAAAACAGAAGAATCTTCGATAAGACAAAAAGAATTAAGTAGTATCAAAGAATGCTCATTGATACGGTTATGGTTTTAAATTCAACATATTTCATTCTTGATGGTTTCGAACTTCAAATTTAAACCTTGACGCCACGTGGTCTTTTGATCCTGCATGAATAAAGAGTACAGTAAGACCAAAAAATCCCTAAGAAGATCCTTTGAACCAGAAGTTTCACAAAAGAAAACCTTGTCTTATTGAAGGAATTAGAAGCTCATTCTTTGATATGTACTTTACAATATTCTTTTCATCTGCAAACAGCAACTGCCAATCAAGGCAAAGAAGGTTGAGGGCGAAGAAATAAGAACATGGTTTTACGTTTCTCAGCGAATTAACCCCACAGTGTTTTCTTAAGATCTGAAAGTGTACAATAAGATTTGTAAAACACTATTCTTTACTCAGTTGTGGAGTCAGGAGAACACGAATTATAGTATTCAATCTCTCTGTTTATCCCTACGGTCCCTCTCTGAGGCAATTGGCTTCAACAAGCTTACTCCACTCTCTGCGGTCCTGTGCCACCCGGTTGGCGTCTTACTGCCATTTTCTCCAAATTGTTTTGGTTTCCGGTGCCGTCTGTCCTGTTAACTTGACTGTACAAACTAGCGTAAATGAATAATATACTTCTTCTGCTTGTCAGACTTGGACTTTTTTTCAAATTTTTAAGTCTTGAACGACGCCAAGCGACGTCGAAAACACTACTCACCTAACACAACTGCTAAACTGTTGTTCAGTGTGAAACTGCTGCAAGCTGATGAGGCTTTGTCTGCAATGCAGTAGTTTGGTTGCCACAGCAATTTCAACCATGTCGTTACCTGATAGAAGTCTGGAGTGCGTTGTCACCTTAGCATAAAAGAAACCGCAATATGAACGATGATTAGCTAACATTCAGGGGGGACGTACGCATAAACAGATGACTCCAAGAAAAATTAATATTTGGTTGGAACAGTTTTTCTACACTTTTGGCGCACCAAACAAACTCAACTCACCCCCCCCCCCCCGCCCCACACACACACCTCGACCATTTAGAACAGACTAAAAGTGATAAAAGAGTTGAGTTTCAAGCTAAAGAACTTTTAAATAAACCCAAACTAGATGTTAATATTTAGTAAAGGTAAACTATATAAGAACTTAATTAAAAAAGAAATACCAAATTTACTTGCTGCTAAATCCTTACTATGAGACAAAGAACTTGTTTAATTATTGTATCTAAGGATAACAAAATTTTATGAAAAATAGACAACCGGCACCTGTACTAAAAGTCCTTCCTGGCCTTGCACAGTGAAGTTATGTTCATCCTTGTCTCTCAGCAACTGTCCCAAGTAAGAAGCCAAACTGGAGTGTTGCTGTGTCTTGAAGTACATATGCCACAATGTTTCAGCACTTGGAGCAAGGACGGTCGAGGGAAGCCGGGCCACAGCGTCAGGGGTGGCGCACTGAAGCAACAGGGCTTGGCATCGATTGAACACCTGAACATGGAATAAAAAGTTCGGACTTGAAAAGTTTTTTCAATCAGCAAATCTACAAAATCTAAATGCTCTCACCTACCACCGTTAATAACCCAAATAACAATACTGTTAAAAACAAAAGTAGTATTTTTTTCAACACGGAATTAAAAGATCAGACATAGTTTTAAACAACTTGGCTGTTTCTGCTGTTTTTTAACCAAACTGGAAGGCGCCAAGGTGAGGTTTGGCACCATTCTTTTTGTTTTTTAACTTTTGTGTTGCACCTATTCAGCTCATGCTTTTTGCGAAATAATTTAAATCGCGTGTGTGTCTACAAGTTGCAATTTTAAAAAAGTGGCTGCAACTGTTGCGAAAACTTAACCCGATTCTTTTTTCTGCAACGACTGTTGCAGCAGGTTAACATTAGTTTTGATTACTACAAGGGGTGTTACAACACTTTTTTCACGAAATATCCCTAGTTTTCTTACTAGTCATATACTTACCTGTTGTTCCCAGACCTTTGCACTGTCAATTGCCATCCCAATTGTTTGATGCTCCATTTCAGTACACACCTGAAGGACAACTGAGGAAGTGGTGTCGTCATGGTAGCCGACAAACGCGTCACAAACTGTGAACTTCCTATTTTATTGAAAGGTAAAGGGAAATCGAGCCTACTTCAACGACTATTCATTTTATTTTCGGTAAAATTTGACACACCCCCACTCCCTTTTCTCCCCGATGTACTAGCTACTACCTCGTTTGTCAACGAGAATTAGGTTGAACTAGCATCTTTTAAGAGAGTTCTACAACTGTTTACGAATGTCATAGTACTAACACAAGTTTACACATCAAAGGTAGGGAGGTTTTACTAACGTGAGCTTCGACATCGTGTAGTAATACAAGATCCGAGAAATGTTTTGTCATACTTTCTATCAAAAATTTGATGTCTCGATCTTGAAGCGAGATAGCTAAAGGTATCACACGTTTACGACCCTCGTTAAGGCCAGTCGAATTTCTAACTGTATGCACAAAGCTCTTTGCAGTTTTTTTTTTAAAAAAACAGCAGCATATACTGGCTGATTGGATTGGCGACTAAACAAGTCAACTACAGTATACAGAAGGAAGCTTGGAAGACACTCGAAGGTTTACCTGCATCTCTGGTGAGGTGGTGCACGGTTCTCGGAGAATTGTTTCGCCCACTCAGTGAGCCTCTGCACAATTCTTCGCTGTGCATGCGATAAGCTTGTTGATGTCACAAGGAAATGCTTCTCCAGGCGATTAATAAGGGGAATGGGAAACTTGCTGTAAACAACGTCCTTCTCTGCAATCACAATCAACCTAAAACAAACAAACACTTCATCGGGATACTTGCAACTTCGGTATTATTACTTTTAATATAATCTGATAATCAACTAACTGTTCTGTTACGTTGAAAAGTCTTCAATTTCAAAGCTCCATCATTATTTTTGTTGTCTTTTAGACTTAATACCGCTTTTTGTATGCATTGCTCCCTTGTTTGAGTTTGATCACTCTGCCGGTGTCCAGAAAAAGTATGTGCCACCGTTTGTCAGTGTGAGATGTGTTAACTGCTCACTGAGCAACTGACATGTCCCAGTATTCAAAGCACTCTGAGTTGGACTTGCGAGTCCTCAAAATACGAAACAGTCCTTTCTGCAGATTAAGTCTATAGACATTATCTATACTCCAGATACATTCTGTTGAGCACTCTAAAGGATTGGGTGGAGAGTCTCTCAGAGAAATGTTCACTATTTGCATTATGCATCGCTCACTGCTCGCAGTTTGAGCACTCTGGTGACTCCACCATGCAATCCTACAATGTGTAACCGTACATCGTGTGCCCAAGTTTGCGAGCTGCCATAATGCCATTATGGTGGTAACCAAGAGGCACATTGTTCTATGCTATTGTAAAAATTATTTATAATTATTATTATTTTCATTATAATCATCATTACTGTTATGGATGTTATCATTGCATAGCCTTTGCTTTTACTAAATGCAAGCTCATACGGTACCTAAAGGAACTTCGTACCTAAACTTGTCGCTCACTCTGCACTTCACCCTGTGGCTCCCGAGTCCCAGGTCCACAAACTTTTGATCGCCGCAGTACACGTAATACTAGAGACCAGAATAGGAGATGTTTAGAAGGGATGTGCAACACGTTTGCTAACAAGAATAAATGGACAACAGAAAGAAACAAATGATGCTATGAAAAACAACAAAGCGAAGCTGAACACACGGAATAAGGAAGAAAGCAGGTCCTCGTCTTCTCATTAGTTCTGAAGCCATTATGCACCTGTCAATGGTTTGCCTCAGAGGAGGGGGATTGGGTATACCCACGGGGATTGACTTGTTTGGCATTTTTTAGGACAATTTCCCCAACCTCGGGCAAGATATTTTTGTCAAAGTCCCCTACCCAAGGGCACATATGTCGACTTCTTTGCATTGTGAACGAGCACAGAACCGAACTGATCACCGAACAATCTACAATCATTTGCATAATAATACAACAGAACACCTTGCATTTAATTTAATAAACACATAACCACAGTTTATTAACTAAGTGCTTTTCTACACTGCCAGTGAAATGTGGTTCAAACAATTTCAAGAGAAAATGCAAAATAACTCGCCTTCGATAGCTGAACTTTTTTTCTTCAAAGCAAATCGAGGGCTTGTTTTCCCACTAAAATGGCTGTTACCGCTGACCAGTCAGAAACAAAATAGTTTGGCGCCAGTCAATCTTCCTCACCCACGGGCGGCGCAAAAATCAAATTCCCCACCCTCGGGCCGAAATTTTGTATCAATCCCCGTGGGTATCCCCGATCCCCCCCCTGGGGCAAACCATTGACAGGTGCATTGGAATAAAAACTGACAAAAAACCGAGTTGTGATAGCTGCTTCGGAGTAAAAATGGTTGCCACCAACACAGTATTTTCTGAAGATGCTTTTGTAGAAACTTTATTCAGTTTTTTGTTTTTCTTTCAACTAAAAATTAAAATCGTAGCTATTTTTCTTGCAGATTGACTTAATCTTTCCATTGATAAAACAGCAATAACAACATTTTGGCCATGTTATTATGAGTCAACTGCCAATTAACTGAAAACATTGGTTGAAAAACAATTCATGCATACCAAGGCATAAAAAGAAGAATAGAAAAGCCAGAGGGGATCAGATTGAAGCAGTGCGATAAGTTGGATTAGTTTATAAACATGTTTTAAGACACAGTTACCTGGTTGAGAGCGTCATAGAGGCTTTCATAGAGACTCTCCAGGTTAAGGAGAATTACTGTTCTCCCTATCTCCATACACACTTTGATACGATTGATGTTCCGGCAGATCTGAAATCCAAAACAGCTCAAGGACCATTAGGATTGTAAAATACATGTTACGATTGCTAATCAACAAACTGCCTTGGCCCTCGAAACTACATTCCGTTTCAATTGAAGAGCCATCTTTACTACACTTATCTGAAGCGTTTAAGACAAAATTGTGCTTAAGTTATTTTAGCAAAACTTGTTTCTGTATCAGTTTTCAACGTGTTTTGTCGAGCTATGGAATGGCTGTTAATAATCTAACATTGAAACAACATTGAAACAACCCTCTTTTAAATATGTCAAATAACAATTTGGCTGCAGACACTGTCATATCCAAAAAGTAACCGAAGTATCAAGAAAACAAATGCTTGAAAATACTCTAGCTATTGCATTCATTATATTACAAAGGAAATGTGTTCAACGTTTGAGATTTTTCGCTGGTGACAGTGCATTAACCAAAGGGTCAATTCAGGCAAGATAAAGGTTTGCATGCGAGGTGCAAAAGTACGGGCTGGTTACGAGTATCTTAAAATGTCTTACTGTTATTGTACGTTGCAAGAGAGAAAACACTTTCTAACGACAGCCTCCAGTGTCAGGGTCTTTTCCAGTACCATGTTACAATCAGTTCTAACTTACAAAGTTAAACTACAACGGTTAAAACCTAATCAAAAAAGACAACTAGTAAAAAGACTAGACTTAGAAATGTGGCTGGTGGGCAGACGATTCGACTTTGGAACCTAAGTTTTTAGAGCCATGGCTTTAGCTGCTTCTAAAAAGTTGTCCTCGATATGCTCTGGGTGTCCTACTTAACTCTGTTCGGTTCCGGGTTAAAAAAAGTCCGAAAATGAGATACGAGAATCTATAAACTGGTTGAAGGCCAGGTTACCTGTGTGTATTCTTGGTCCTTAGGAAAGCTGCTACCAAAGATCACCACTGCGTCATCCTCCGCTTTCAGCAGCTGCTGTTGAACGATCCTCAGGGCGGCATAGTTCTCAGTCAGAACAAGAAGATAACGGCTCTCGCTACAACAAAAACTTTGTCAGCTAGGTTTTCATAAGCTACGTAAAACCTGCTAAAAACTTCTGTAATTTGAAAATGTGCAAATAGTAAAAAGGCGTTTTGTTCCTGTCGATTGAACTGGAGGAACAAGTTTTTTTTATAGGAAGTAAATTTAGTCATGTTTTCCTGTTAAAAGCGCTACCAGAAATAACTTGTCCAGTTCTTCGTAACTATGCCTTGATTCAAAACAAAGGAAACATATAAACACAACAATCACGCGCTTCATGAATCACCTCATACAGTGCCTCAGCAGCGAGAACTGGTTTACATTTTCCATTGTGGCAGTTATCAAATACAGGTAAATGTTAAATAATGATCAATGTGCTGTGTTTCAAACAGGTATCTATTTTCACAATTATTTCTTTCCAAAAGTAATAGCTTGTTAGGTGCATTAGTTAAACCTCAGCGGTTTAGTAGTAATTTAGAAGAAACCCTTTATCTAAGATGAGTTTTCCTGCCAGCTCTACAGGGGCTCGAAGGCTCCCCACACTCTACCGAGTAACAAGAACGAGGTTACAAATCTAAACCAGTTTTTTCATTAGCTGCAGCTACTGAACTCTGTAGTAGCTACAAAACGAAGTTTTCTGAAGCCTTTCCTTGTACTTACCCTTCAGAATTCTTTCTTTCCAGACTAGCCTTGATGAGGCTAATCGGACTAAACTCGTCTTTTCGTCGTTTCTACAGGACAGAGTAAGAAAACACAGTGTGATTTCAACGGGGAGGTAATGTAACATTTCAAACAAAAAACTAAACTTTACGCTTCTTCTTCACCGTTTAAATATTATATAAAACGATATGCATGTTATTGTAGTTGTTTTAAAAAAGTTCTTTTCAAAAAAAAGACATAATACAACATTTAACGGTATCAACAACAGAATGATTTCATTCAAATAACATTGATAAAATATAAAACAAAAATACAAGTTAAGCAGCTAAGGCAAGATCGAATGAAATATTATGCAACAAACACTGACGAAAATGTTGGGCAATTATATACTTATTCAATGACGAGAGCTGAGTGTTTGGGTCTTTCGGCATTTGCAAACTAAACATTGCAACAGTGAGTGGGGTTATTCCAACCAGGAATCAGTTTTTGTGAGTGATTGTGTTTTTACAGCATTCACACCGTACACTAATCAGTAACCACAATATGTCTGTCGTACGTAAGTGATTCTCGAAGAAGCGTAACAATTCTAGCACAAAAAAGTTGTTCAAAGCGTGTAAAATAACGTGGTTAATCTACTCATTGACCAATTTACGTTGAGAAATAGTTTCACCTTAACCGGTATCTTAAACCAAGGCAGTACCGGCCCTTTAACCGGCTATTACGGCTCACTAACCTCTTTTTGTCTGTTTGGAAAGTGCTTCTCGAAGTAGCTTACGGGGTCAATCTCGTCAAGCCCTCCAAAGTTTCTCCTGATGGCATGCTCGAGCTCAGGCCAGGTTGGTTCTCGTTCCTTCTCCCCGGCAATACTGCGCACCATTTTTATCAGGCTGGAATTAAACTGACTGGTGTTAATACAAATATACAAACTATATTGTTAAGGATAATTTTTTTCTCCCTAGTAATACTGTACACCACCTTCGCAAAGCTAGAATAGAGCTGGTGTTAACGCTAGTATCATAGCTAATGTATTTTCTTCTTCCTGACAATACCGTACACCTCGCTCCGCGCTCATCCGATATTGTTGATCTTTCGTAGTAATAGCAGACCTTACAGAACTGGACTGCGAACCACTAAATCTTACTACCATTACTTATCAAGACCAAAGTTTCCATCCCCTTGGCAATACTGTGCACCATCTTTACCAGGCTGGAACAGAATTAGTGTTAGCGCTATTGCAAATACTAAGCAAATGCTAAGCTAAATTAAATGAATGCTTGCATAAGGGCAACAATAACACAATAACACAATCAAACTGACTAGTGTCTTTAAAACTGACTTGTTTTTAAAACAAACAAAAAATTGAAGTTTATATTAATTTATTATCAGTGTTTTTTACAAATTGTACAGCGCAATGATAAACTGCTAGCGAACAACAACTACGAACAGTTCTTTCAAACTTATACTTCTTGTGTCAAGACTCGAGCATTACATGCAGTTCCATCAAAGTAATCCTCGATTAAGTTTTACTAAAGTAATACTTAGTCTTCTTAGCTTGCACATGATAACTACTTACGGAACACTTAAACACATCAAATGATAAAAGATTATCCTACAAACGAAAATAAAATCCTTCCTTGTGAGTACTCGATCACCTTTCAAACAAAATTTTGACTTCTAACAAAATGGCGGTTCTATTAACGAACGCTGTGCCTTCTGGAATCACGATACCCTCGCTTTGACGTACGCGGATAGATTGGGTACCAGTGAACGTCCCAAGTGCGCATGTGGCCGATGTTGGATGAAAAGTTTGACGGAAATCAAACTTCGTCCAACATCTTCCAACACGATCAAACATTGCCCAACATGTCCCAACATGGTGTTTAAACGGAGACAACATGTTGTGGCCAACAATGTTGGATGATGTTGTCCCAACATGTTGCCTCCGTTTAAACGGGCCTTAAGGACTAGGGTAAGGGTAATAGTGTTTTTGCTAAGCAAAGAGTAGATAGATTTCGGTATTTTTTATATTGATCAAGGAGGACCAAAGGTAATGCACCATAATGCATCAAGTATGTGTTTCCACAGTTAACAATTACAATGTCAAAGAGGGGTAACGTTTAGATATGGATCTAAATTGCATTACTTTTCTACATTACAACTGTTTTAAGTGTATTTCTTTAATAGCTAAATCCGAAGTTCTGAGCACGCTCCTAAGCTTGACATATATAGCAAAACTATTCCATAAAAGGTTTTTGTTAACTCCAAGCTTCAGTTATATAAAAAAATATTCCGGAACAACGGTTTTCATAGCTCTTTTCCAAATCTGAGGTTTGCTCATTTATATTGTAACGGAAGCAGGTAGCGCAAAGGCGCAAAGTAGAAACAACGATATTATGGTAAACTTTGTGGACTTCAGATGAATGAGTATGTTGAAAACATACAAAGTCAAAAGGAGAAGGTTGTTAGGATACTGTAGGTACAATCATGCCACATTGCACAACCGCTTAGCACCTGTATATTAGTTTAAGTCTTTTAAAGCAAAAAGAAGTACCTGTAAAAATCGCGAAGCCCAAAAAACTCGTCTTTCTTAGAGTCTTGAAGGGTCTTTAATTTTCTCTGCTTTGAGTAGAGGCTTAGGTAGCCTTTGGCTAGTGCAGTGATCAAAGGAGCAACATAGCTCTTCAGGAGTGGATCCGTCGAACAGATACCCCTAACAGGAAACAAAAATGCTCTCAATTTTATCATAATATTTATGTACAAAGTAAATTACAATCCCCCCCCTAACCCACCCACCCGTCGTAGTTCAGCTACGTTCTTTTTTCATCGGTTGCTGGTATTCATCATTGGGGGAAGAACAACAGTTCTCCGATTCTTCTTAGCAGAGGAAATTTCCAAACACTAGAATTGATCATGACAACAGCAGAAACTGACCCGACACTACACATTACCAGTAAATACAACGCATGATTTCTGTTTAAAAGCAGGAACAGTGTACCACTGCCACCTGTAGTAACCAAGTGATGAGCAATATACAAACTTTGACTCAGTTGTTGGCCAATTACAGTAAAACACAGAGTCTACTAAAGCATTTAAAAAAGGTCAACTAACCCCTTTTCGTACCGTTCCAAAACACGTGTTTATCTTAATACTAAGTTCTAGTTTGCAAAAACATAGTAGTTTTATAGTTTCTATAAATAAGACCGTCATCAAAGAAACGTTTTACGCCATGGCGCTAGTTCATATCTAGTTAGGAAGGAAATAGATTTGGTTTAAGCGGATTTCAGTTTTTTCTTCAAGTCTGCGTTCCAATTGAAATAACCCTACATCTAACAGAAAAGAGCATGATTACTTTCTTAACAACTTTAAGAACAGCAACGGAAAAATAAACTAATTGCGTTATTTCAAAGCAGTGATTTTTTGACCGTATTCCAGCAGTCATGACAGAAAAAAGATTTACAAGGACCTTTCCTTGTTTCTGTTCAACACTGTGTCTGAAATGTCCGAAACTCGCATTATTTTAACAAACTTTTAAACATGTTCAAAGTTCATGAGTTCTCGAGAGTCGGTCAAACAAGAGCTAGAGTTTGAATGTCATCAACTTTCATCGACTCTCTGCTCGTTTGACAGCATCGGCACTAAATCAACAGAATATTACAAAAATCAAACCACTTGTTCAAAGTCATGTTACTCAATAAAAAAAAGGCTTTTGTAAAAACCTGAAGAACGTTTGTGCAATGTAAACGCACCCGACACAATCTATTAACCCAGTTACATCTTAACGTATACCAAACCTACAATGCACTTTCACACAGTTCCTTTGTGTCTGGGACCGTCCGCGATAGCATTATCCCACGGTTCATTTTGGCAGGGTCTAGGGCCCAATTTGATAGTCCAATGAAAGCAACTCGGCTCGGTCTCTCGTCAGCGTCAATGACGTCATCGGTTGTGACGCCATCTTCCAGCAGGGGATGTAGAGACTTCAATGGCATGAGGGGCGAGTCTTCAGCAAGCCCCACCTCGTCCAGCACAACTACAGACACGAACTTGTCCAGATTTTTGCCTTCCTGCAGCTTGCTGCACTGTCGGAAGGTGGCATGGATCCCTTCCGGGGTGGAGAGGGGACTGCACTGATAAGACATCATATGTATCTGGACAGAAATACAATGAAGTAAAGGAAGCATTTGAACCTGTAAAGCTTAACTTTAGCAGTGTTTTGTCTATTAAAGCTTGGTATCAAAGTTATCAAACAGTTTAATTCTTACGATTAAAATCAGTTATTTTAAAAAAAGAAAACTAGCAGGTAAGGGTGAAGAATGATATTAATACAGTTGTTGTTGCTTCTTTTACTTTTGTTGCCCTTGTTGTAAAAATGAAATTTTAGAGTAATTCAATGTAAGCATTCTTAATTCATTCTACAGTTTCGATACCTTTTTTACAAAAATGTTCATGCGAAACAGAATGTGGCCGATCAACCAAACAGAATTTGAAGACATATTTAGTTTTAATTCTTGCACTTCACTGAGTTTCATAACAACGCGATACTTTGAAAGGCTTGTGATTGACTGTCCAATCCTTTGTACACGCTTAGTTGTTTTAATTCAACAGCCCACAAGTTTCTTAGAACTGAGATAAAAAGACTTGGATCGAACAGCACTAAGCTACATGACGAGGAAGAGTGAAGGACCGTCACCCAAGAAATGAAAGTCTAACGAAACCAGATTTCAATTTGACTCACCAATAGCAACTAAAACATGTACATGCAAAGGTTTGTATGTATATACAGTCTTTTTCACAAATGGTTAGGTTTCTAAAAAAAATCCATGCTGACTGAATAAAACTTTGAAGGAAAACGCACATACTAATAGCAAAAAACAATACAAACTGCAATAATTGGTTGTCAGATTAAACAAAAACTTTAGAATAACTTGGCTGCAGGTTTGCCAGTTTATGCATCAAACAGTGAATGCTAATCCCACCTTAATTTTACCCAAGACTGTTCATAAGATGGCCATTCTGATTCTTAACCGAGTTGATAGCAAGTTTAAGTTCAATTTCATCTATACTCGTCACAAAGCTAGATTAAGAAAGAAACAAGTTAATAAGCTTAAAATACTACAAGAAAAAACATAATCATGTAGTTTGTGGTAGACATTTTTACAACGCAAATAGAGAATGGAAATAAATACAAAAGTAAAGCAATTAATACGTAAGAATAAACTTTATAACAGTTGAACACAGAATAAGATCAAGCAGACAATTATAGACGTCCTAAAAGTAGTGAATGCTTTAGAAGATATCCTAAACATGTATATGTAATGTTTATCTCAAAAAAGGGTACTACCTACATGAAGATATACCATGCAAAAAGGTGTTACCTGCTTAAAGGATGCGAAAAGACCTGTGCGCGCGGAATCTCCTTGCATATTGTCGTCAACTACAGTTTTTGCCAGCGACTTGGAGCTTCCAGGTTTACCAACCACGAAGAGCGGAATACGCAGCTCAATACACACCACCATCATGAACACGTTCTCGCTCAAGGCTGCGTTTCGAGCGATATTATCACCCAGTTGCAGCTGATCTAGAACTGCACGTTGACACCTGGAGACACAAAACTATTGACTTATTTTGATACCATGGATTCTTTCCATCAGCCACATTCTCTAGTTCGACAGACTGGACTGACAAAAGGCGCGAATCGCCTTTCGAAGTGTTCCGTTTTTTTACATTTTGACATGTTTTAGTTGGCCTTCAATTTGTACAACAGTGCCTTTTTAAACCTGGTCATGCAATCAACATTACCACGGCTTACACATTTTTTTACCAATTAAGCTAATTACCAATTAAGTTTAAAAAACCGTCCCATTGGTCATGGAATCTTTTCACTGGTTTAAACAAAAACATTTGGTTAAATGGAAAACGCCCCATGCGTATATGAGCCTTCCTTGGTTACTTTAACGGTTCAATGGTTCACCGATTTGTATTATTTTCATATAACTATGTTATTTACAAACTCGAAGAAAGAACTAACAAAAAAGAGTGAAGGGTTCACGATTTACAACACTTCTTGGTTAATCAGGCAATCCTGCACAATACTATATTCCTAGTTTGTATATGTGAAGGTTACTTTTAAAATATCTAGGATATATATAAACTTTAAATGTCAAAATTCAAAGCAAAGGATACTATTTGCATGAATAAGAAGACTCGTTTAGTAAAAGAAAGGAGATTATGTTCTGATCATAACAAATATATCGTAGTTTAAGGAGATTGACTGTTTTTCTTAAAGTTATAATTACCACACTAGTCTCGATTTCAAGATTCCTATACCTGGGTTTTTAGTGTGACACTGAGATACTCACCGTGACACTTCATCCAGTATTCTCCAGTGTCCACCGGGTAATCGTAGAGGATTCCTAAATCTGGAGGCCACTGCTTTGCGGTAGCAGTCACGCCGCTGCAACCTGGCATGATAGCACACTCCAAGTGACAACACTAGGGCACGAGATACCGGGTCGATTGGCTGCAACACAAATGTGCGGAAAATTACCAGCGTTGTGTTTTATTATTATATACAAAAATCCTGATTCTTCAAAAAAAATGATCTATTACTTTTTAAAACGTTTGTTTAATCCTGTTTTTCAAGAAGGGCATAAGGAATACTGTTTAACGTAAACTAACGTATTTAGGTTTGACGTATCTATTTGTTTTGAAAAGACACACTTAATTTGGAGCCGAGCTCTGTTGTGTGAACGGTATTATAATATAGTTAAAGCATGATAAATGAATAAAAAATAAATATATACATGTAGGTAAGTAAATACATACATAAACATACATACATACATACATAAATACATACATACACACACAAACACACACACACATACACACACATACATACATACATACATGCATGCATGCATGCATGCATGCATGCATGCATACATACATACATACATACATACATACATACATACATACATACGTAGAATTGATAAATAAGAAATTTTCGTGGGCCGCGTAGAGTGCTCAACATAAATGGAGCTAACTATGAATACAATAATGTCGAGAGTCATCATCACTGCATCTACAGATCTGTTTCGAGAGAGCCGGGCGGTTCTCTGTCGTCAGGTGCAAGAATACAAAATCGCACTTTTTCACCGTGACACAATTGACATACGAGCTTTTTCGCGTGCGTTTCCGTTCCTGATGTGCGCGATAAAACCAAGCTTTAACTCCAAAATAACCAACACAGTTGAAACTAAACAGAAGAAACAAAAAGAGATGTACAAGGGGCAAAAAGGCAAGCTATGATACCTTATTTTTTGTTGTATGTTTTTAAAAAAAGGAGGGTTTCATTTATAGACTTGGAACATTCCAAATACTTGTACTCTGTCAATTCGTAAGGGGCAAATCAAAAGCGAGTAATTTGACTATTCTTCTGTCTCTTCTAGAACTGTAAAGTAACAAATCAAGCTACGCTTTACATTACGAACTTGTAACTTATTCTGGAAAACAGCAAATCAAAGGCTCTTGTTAATTGGTGGATAAAAAACACCAGACAAAAAAGATCTTGATATAATCTGAGGTGTTCTAACATGAACAATTGCCTTACGTCATCAAACTCGCCTTGCTTTTCTTCTTCGTCCTGACTGACCGTCTCCCATCCATCACTTTCCTCGTCCTCACTAACCCTATTCTGGAAAACAGCAAGTCAAAGGCTTTTGTTAAACGGTGGATAAAAAAACACCAGACAAAAAGATATTGATATAATCTGAGGTGTTTTAACATGAACAATTGCCTTACGTCATCAAACTCGTCTTGCTTTTCTTCTTCGTCGTCACTGTCCGTCTCCCATTCATCACTTTCCTCGTCCACAACAGCCGTGCGCCCGCGGTCCATCAACGGCGACAGCACATCACGGTGCTCATAGAACCAAACCATTACAGTCATTGCACGCTCAACGTCACGCAAACTGACAAAACTACACTCGTCCTGATGATGAAAAAAGATTGTTACACAATTTGTTCAACTAGTTTTTTTGTACCACTAATTGTATTGCTACATTGCCCATGAAACAGTAACCTTATCTGGAGTAAAACCCGGTCTGCCGTCAATCAACCAATCGCATCGTAAGTTCTACCACTGATTTAACTGTTAAAAGATCACAACAACAAAAATCGTCCGGCGGGATAAATATTAATAAACGTATTAAAAATTTATCGAACTTTGACATAAGTTTTGATCAAAGGCCGTTCAATTTTATTTCATTTTGGTTGAATGAGCAATACTAAATAGATACAAAGGTGTCTAATTTTGGAACTATACAACATGAAAATAAAAAAAAATATTAAAGAAAACTATTAACAGTAATTTGAAAGTTAACAGAAAAGGTGATGGGGTTGGTGAAAAATAGGGAGGACCAATCTAGCGCATCTAAGAGCCCAAACAAACTTCCGAACGTCAAAACACTTCAAGGATGGCGTAAATCAAGAAAATGAATCACCGACAACTAATCAAATAATCTTCACAACACAGTGCACTTGATGCTCGGGTGATGCAGAACCAAGGCAATAAAAAAGAGTTGGACGTACTGTCTGGTTCTTCATGTACTGCTGGGATGCAGCAAGAACAATCGTTATGGCGTTCACTGTGTTCTCACAGCCGGGGATTTTCTTTTCTTGCAAGATCTACGATAAAGAATACAATCGAATACATTGTAATACTATACAACACAATATAGTACAAAATAAAGCCTGGTTCACATATGACGGAGTCTTGTCGACGATAACACGCAGACTGTGTCGCAGACACTTCGTAGAAAAATCCCAGTCACGCTTCCGTCAAGTCGCCGAAAAGTTAAACTTTTCGCGCTTAATCCAAAAACTTGTGAACACGGACAGACATTCGCTATTGCGAGTGAAGACGAAAGACATTAAGAAAATAATTGGAAAACCTCCTAGAATTAAAAAAAAGAAGAAGAATATTCCTTCAGATCAGTGTTTTAAAATAGCTTTAGAGGAAGTATTTCCACAATACTTTTGGAAGAATTATTCGCACTTTTGCACAAATAATGATGTTGATTTGTATTAACGCGTGATAATTCGACTACGTCGAGTCGCCGAGAAATGTTCACATCAAAATTTCACGACTGCGACCGTCGTAGACAAGCTGCAGTCAAGCTTATTGACGCAGTGAGCCCGGCGACTGATCGGGAGAGTTGAATCGAAGTCAACTCTCCCGACCTGACGCAGACACTTACTGCGTCATTTTTGATATCGGCGACACAACTGCGGTGTAAATGCGATCCATGTTCACATTTGCGCAGATACAACGGCGACCATGTCTACAACTGTCTACGACATATCGCAAGCATGACTCCGTCATATGCGAACCAGGCTTAACAAAATACAATACAATACCGTACAATGCATATCAGTGCAATACAATACAAACAAGAAGCTGTATCAACAGCCTAATTCGATTTATTTTTATTTGATTTCTGACATTTGCGGAGATGAACTCATTGAAACGTTAGCTACATAGCCTGCTACCCGGCTCGTTTGCTCCTTCCCTCCCCCCCTGCAAAAAGAACGAGCCGGCTCTCAGGCTATCAGCTACACATCAAGACCGACCAACAGGAGAAAAATAAAAACCAAATCACATTACTATTGTACAGAACCGACCAAGTGATAATTAAATGGAATAAACTATTATACTCAAAAACAAAAACATGACTAGTGTTTAACTAGAAAACCTATGGTTAGCATAGACTCTAGACTATTCTAAACACTGCACTAGATTTAGCTTGGTATATCACTTCTCACATACCCATAAAAAACTGTGAAATGACTTACGTATTGTATGTTGTATATACAACAAAATAAGATATTTAACAATTATTCTGCGAACGCACGTTGGACATGAACTTTTAGATAGCGGACAAGGTGCAGAGCAACGAGTCGGCTATCAACCCAAAAAGCGTGAGTGGAATAATTGTTTTACTGAATATCAAACACTGGATAAAACTATCTCGAACTTTGTTTTCTACAGACTCGAGTTTTTGGCCTTCATGTGTGAAAATTTTCCTTCATAAAATTGCCAGTTTCCACATTTTGACATATAAGGTTTAGACCATGAGTAGAGAGCCAATCAGATTACCGGAAGTTCAATACTGATCAAGTGTTTGGTATCTACTAAAACATAATATAATACAACAAAATACAATACAATGTAGTACAACACATTGCAAAAAAATACATGTGGTTAATATCAATAAACGCGGGGAAAAGTAACAAAGCTCTCCAGAGCCAGAGTCTTTTGTTTAAAACACTAGACTTAAACTTAACATTAGTAACAGTGTCGTACAACTGAACAACAATTACTAATAAAAACAAATACATTAATAATAATAACAAAAAATAACATTGACAACTACAATAAAAGTATACAAGAATATTAAAACTACTATTACCACTAGGAGTAGCCAAGGGTTTTGGGAGTGCTGCGAGCAGCTATAATTATAAACAAACAAGTAAAATATGCATATTATATGTATATCGAGTGTGATGAACAACTCATAAAATTAAACTTTGGTTTTGTTCTGATCTTCGCTGATTTATTCACTGTTGTTTACTATTTAAAACTGTAAACAAATAAAATTAACAAATACACTGAGTAGTGAAAAAAGGTCTTAAAAGTTATAAATAGTAGCTATGAGCCAAGGTTTATACAAGTTTGAGTTTTATAAGAATAAAGCCGAGAAACCTAATAATCATAATAATAATAATAATAATAATAATGTTTTTAATTTGTATTGCGCATTTTTACATATGTAAATGATCAAATGCGCATGACAGTGATAAATTTTAAAAGGATCTAGTAACAATGTTTCTAAGCTATCTAAACAAGCGTAACAATTAATGAACTATAAGCACTATTAAACTAATGTAAATACTAAAATCTAATTTAAAATAATGTGTTTTAGTTTCCTCTTAAATGTGTGTAGCTTCTGGGAGACTTTGATATCATCAGGCAATTTGTTCCATCTTTTGGGAGCCGCTGCTCTGAAAGATCTGTCGCCCAAGGTTCGTTTGAACTTGCCCGATGCATCGCACAACACGATCCCCTTGTTTTAACTTAGATTGTAATGACGGCTCTGCCGGATACCAATGAGATCATGTAAATACTTTGGAGCCATTCCATGGACTGTTTTAAAGGTGATAACTGCAATTTTGTATTCAATTCTTAACCGTACCGGCAGCCAATGCAGAGCGTAAAGAACGGGTGTGATAGGGTGATGCCTCAGTGTATGGCTGATCAACCGTGCTGCAGAGTTCTGTAGATGTTGTAGTTTTGCAAGGTGTACAGCTGGTGCGCCATACAAGAGGCTGTTGCAGTAATCTACACAGGTCATAATGACAGCCTGCATAAGTAGCTTGGTACTGTTATCTGTAAGATATCTCCTTTTTTGTCTATTAAACATTGGACAGATGGTAATAACCTGATTGGCAGATCTTGTTTATCTGTGTGGTCATACTGAGGTTAGGATCGAACAATGATCCGAGATTGCGCACAGCAGCGATCAATGAGGCGATCAATGTTCACTTTCTCAAGTTGTCGATTAGTGCCAATTAAGATTATTTCTCATTTTAGCTTCATTGAGTTCCAATTTGTCAATCGCCATCCACAATCTAATACTGTAAATGCACTCCCGTATTACTCTCACCGCTTCAACTTGGCTTGTATCTAAAGTTCGGTTCAAAGGCTAAGTATAGCTGGGTGTCATCAGCATAGGCATGCACATTGGGAAGATGGGTCTTGATTACTTCAAAGAGTTTACTAGCGTATACAGTAAATAGTAGTGGTCCGAGGCACGATCCCTGTGGGACACTGTGGAGTGAGTCAAACTTCTGAGAATAACAGACCTCAAAGCAAACACGTTGTGATCTGTTAGTTAGATAGCTTCTTACCCAATTAAGTTCAGTTCCAGTTAAACCAAAGCTAGATTCTAGGCGCTTCAATAGAACTTGATGGTCGACCGTGTCAAACGCTGCACTTAAGTCCAGAAGTACTAGCAGTGCACTTGAGCACCTTGAGCAGAGCTGTCTCAGTACTGGGTCCAGATCGGTAAGCAGACTGCAGGAGTGGGTAAAGTTCAAACTTCATCATATGATCATGTATCTGATTAAACACAGCACGTGCCGAGAGTTTTGAGACAAATTGAAGGTTGCTTACAGGTCGTAGATTTTGAAACGAGATGTCTTTACCAGACTTTTTATAGACGTGGGTCAACAGAAGCCTCCTTCCATTTACTTGGGAGGTGGCCCAAGGAAAGAGACGAATTTACTATACGCTGATGACAGGTAGAAGTTCTTCAAGACAAGCCACAACCATGGGTGTTGGCATCGGATCGAGGCTGCAGGTCTTTTTAGCCGATTTCTGAATTATACTTTGTACTTCTTCACAGGAGAGCTCTCGGAACTCAGATAGGCGTTGGCTGCAATTTAATATAGGGTCATCAGTAACCGTATTTGTGTCAGTGTCGGAAGAGTTAATGGAGGCGTCAAGCTCTTTTCTGATGTTAGATGTCTTGTGGTTAAAGAATTTGCCTATGTCATTAGCCAGAATACAATTGTCACGGTAATCCGGAAATTGTAGTGTCTCCTTAGGCGCCAGCAGTTTCCTCACTCCCCTGAACAGTTTACCTTGATCACTGCTATTTTTTCAATGAAATCAGCATAAAAGGCCTTACGCACTTTATTGATGAGAAACGTAGCGTGATTCCGTTTTGATTTGAAAAGTAAATAGTCTGATGTTAGTTTAGACTTTCGCCAAATCTTTTCCACTTTTCGACGCTGCCGTTTTGCCTCCGCAATCTCCTCGTTACACCAGGGAACCTGTGGTCTGCTCCTAACGGTTTTTTTCTTGATGGGTGCATGGTGGTCAATATCAAGCTCGACGATGTGGATTCATAGTTCTCGACAAATTTCTCAAAGCTTGCAGAGGAGTGAACTTCACTGTAGGATGTTGTAATTTGACTCCTGAGAATTCAGAAACACGTCTGTACGGATGTAAAAAGTAAATCTGTTTTATAGTACAAAATTCAAATTATTTGAATATCTATCTTCCTCAGTGCGTGCAATCCAATTTCACAGTTTCCAGTCGTGATAAAAGTCATTACAATTAACCAGTAGTTATATAACAGACGATCACGTTAACACTTGTTCCAGTTTTTTCAGTCTTCATTACTGCAGCATCTCCCAGTATTACAACTTTTATAGTAAAAAGCAACCAATCTATGCATTTAGTTATTTAGCCCTTAAACGGTCAAGCCTTTTGGCCAAATATACAAAAACCCAAGAAGGTCGCCATGGCCACTGTTTTGAAATTTTGATTTTTGCGATTTTGCTTAAGGTGGCTCGAAATAGTTTCTTGGCGCGCGCGGCCTAGGCCGCTGAACACTTGTCACTGAATCACGGCCGATTGCGTGTCCCTGTGCGCACGCCGCGTGCTCACGCATGCGCAAATGGCGATCTTGTACCCTCGAATTTTTTGGAAAATTTGGATTTCGGCCAAAAATATCTCTGAAAGTTTACGGTAAAAATTTTTCAAATTTTGCAGTGGTAAAGAAAGGACGTAAAATTTTATTCTGATCGAATGAAAAAATTCTGTAAGAAGCAAACAGAATAAACGGGAAAACCGCATAATTTATTATTTTTCTGAAACTTACTTACAGAAATGTTTTGAAAATTGGCAGGATGGTAGTTTTTAACGTCGAAAACAATTTTTGAAAGTTTGATAAAAATTCGACGTACAAATTCTGCGGAAAGTTGGTTTTTCTGGTTTTAAGGTAGTTGACTGGAACTCTTGCTACGTTACCACAGTAACATTGGATGATTACAAAGTATAAAAAAAAAGTGAGAAGGAAATATGCAACTATTTGATGGTCATGTTGCTACCATAAGGGCAGTAATAATACAAATAAAGTTAAACCGTTTGCTTGTGAAGAGAACTCTCAAAAACTATTTCTAGCCACCTTAATAAAACAACAATCATTTTATTTCTTCAATTTCAAATAATAATATGAGATAGGTAGGACAGAATTATAGTGGATGGACACCTGAAATAACTATGTAGAAGCTAATCTAGTCAGG
>JAOBRG010072111.1:0-15232 GCA_027574985.1 Umimayanthus nakama | reverse complement strand
TACAAATCACTTACCTAGTACAAACTGAAATAACGTCACACTTGTTTAACAGTTTACAAGTTATCTTGACTGGGATACCGACTCTTCGATATAAAATAGCCCCAAGGACCCCTCGCAGCAAATTATTATTGATATACCCACCTAACATCCAGTTTAATCTTAACTTACTGACCAGCCAGTTACACACACCTCCCAAGGGACCCCTCCCAACAAGTATCTAATGGACCTACCGTCCAGTAAATCCTGACGCAGTATTTCCCCCCTGGGTTGTAAACACATCCTTTGGACTTCTCCTTAGGCCAGATGTGGCCCCACGGCTTCCAGTAGTTGTCCTCTGACTGTCCATCTTTGTCTTTCTCCTTCTCTTTGTCTTTCTCCTTATCTTTGTCCGCCTTTCCCTCCTTGACATCTTTCTTTATTTCTCCAACAGGTTCAACTTTTATGTGAAGTTTCCACAGATTCGTTATCTGGGATATGATCAGTCTGACAGTCTGAAAGAGTAGACAGACATAATTTTTAGGTAGCTGCAAATGACAAGCCACTACATGGGCTCAATATGTAAGCTAGGCGTTCAAAAATTAATTATCACCTTAAGCAACGAGGAGATGAATGTTAGTGAGAACGCTACAAAACCACATACTTCATTACAGAATTTACAGTAACTTCATGTGGGAATGCAACCAGCTTGTCACCTTTCCTTGGTGTCTTTAGAATCAGAACGTAAAAAAGTTCAGTTTTAACGTTATATGGAGAACAAGAATGTTAGAATAAGACTTTTTGTGGCTTCAGATATGTGCAGCTGCTCATTTTTCCAGTTCACCTTCATGCAAATTAAAAAAAAAAAATAAGCGAGTTATCAAAAAAATAAAAGGAAAAATGGAAACTAAAATTCCACCAGTCGTCTTTGTTAACGTTATTTCACGTCATGGTTATTTATAGACTCCTTACAACTTCAAAACTAGATCTGTCAGCTGTCTGATGTATTTTAACCTTCTAAAGATGTACTTTTTTCTTTTGGTGGGGGAGGGGAGAAATGACCTTCCGTTACCCTTAATTACTCGGCCTGACCACTACATGTTCACTTCTTTAGATATAGATGACAGCATCACCATAGAGCTTTGGTAGACCATTTACAACCACATTGTAGAGAACAATGCATTTTTAAGCTTCTTTGTTAGCACGTGTTTCATAAGTGATATCACAGAAAGGATGCGAAAGCCCCCTCCCCAAATATGACTTGGGTAGAACAAAATTCAAAGCATTCATGAACACTTCACAGATTTTAAAGGGGTGCAACTCACCTCACTGTCTGCTAGGTGTTCATTGGCTGACAACAGGTCGATATCTTCCACCAAACTCTTTGGGTCCACAACAACTGGAGTCTGGTAAAGACAGAAAACAGTACATGTCCAGAGAAGTGATGAGCTATAAAAAATACAATGGCCAAATAGATGGCAGCTAAAATAAAGAGAAGTCAACATGTAAAACATAGACTGCCATTGCCACTGTCCTCACCACAACCATCCTCACCAACATCGTCACCAGCACCACCATCACTACATATATTGTCATTATTATAAGCAGTAACATCAACACCATCATCACCACCATTACCATCATTATCATCAATATCATCATCATTAACACTATCATCATAACTAGATTACCATTACCACCATCATCCCATCACTACTTCATCTTCATTACCATCACTAACACTGTCATCACTGTCGTTACCAGTTATCACCAACATCATCACCACCACCACCACTACATATTTTATCATAATCTTTATTAGCAATATCTTCATCGTCACCACCATTACTATCATTATCAACATCATTCATCATCTTCATAACCACCATTATCAACACTATCAACAAAATTGATGCCATTGACATCATCACAATCATCATCATTATCATCACTACTTACATGTACCTTATCATGTACAAGTATGGTAGAGTCAGATTGGATAAGACTGCAACCAGTCTTAATGCAATTACTTGTTATCGTCATATGTAGTTGTAGCAAAATTATATTAATAACAATAATAAAAATAACAATAGTAATAATAATAATAATCAATAATATAATTTATAGTTAAATATATTTGGTATTTTTCATAAAATGATTATGCGCACGCCACAGTAGTATACCTATGTCTAGTACAGCTGTATGTACAACATTAGACCACTATAATTGCTCTGTATGCAATTATTTTTTACCTTTTCTAGAATAAAATCCAATGGTCTCTTCCAATGGTCCACTCTGGGCTTCAGAGCAGATGGCATATCAATACGACCTTCGGCATCTTCAAAGGGATGCTAGATATAGGGGCAAGGCAAGACTTGTTACAAAACGTTGAACAGGGTAACACCTCTTACATGTGTTCTGATTGTATGTACTGATTTACTCAGCTTTACTTACTACAAACAGCACTATTTCTAAATGACTTAGTTAAACTATCTAGACTCAGGTGGTTATTTTCTACCTCATTCCTCTCAGGAGGGGAGAGAATTAATCGTTATTGAATGACCTAAAAATTGCATGCATAGTTGTTAATTAATTGATATTTTGTTCAATTCTAATACTAAACTAATAAACATACATTTTATTTTATTTAATAAGTTATTTCAGGTCAATAACTAATTGGTTCTTTTTTGGCATATCAGTAAGAAAATTAAACTAATTAAAAAATAAATAAATAAAAACAATAATTTTAAATAAGCAAATAAACAATTCTTTTTTAAAAAAAGCTATTTTCTAAGCTTTTTCCAAAGCCATCTTGAGATATCTTTTCCAGCAAATAATTTTTCACACTCAACACATGTAAAATCTATAGTAAACAAAAGGCTACATGTAGTAATGTCCTAGATTTAACAAATAGCACTTTTATGTAGATCTGTAAGAATTATTTTATCAGTCAAGTTTTATACAATAATACTTTTATTTCATATTAAATTTACCAAAATTTAGAATAAAAATTTATAATAATTGTGATATAACTAGGTTTTAAGTACAAATTTACCACAAGGTTTTATAATCAACAATTTACAGGTGTTGGCATTCACACAGATTTTAATGAAGTTAACTTCGAAGTTTAACATAAAATGATTGCACATTTAGTTAAATATTATTAATTTAATGTTGTTAATAATTTATTCCAAAACTAATTCATGCACATGCACTTACAGGGTTGGGGCTTCTAACCTTGTCCTTTTCTTTGGCCTTGTGAGCTGTGTCCTGAAATGTAATTGTCACCTGTCAATCATCTACCAATCACTTGCAGGTGATGCAAACTTGCCTCTGACATTCAACTTACATAAGACTGTGAGCAGTGATCCCTTTATGCTCCTCAGAAACAGTTGACAAAATATTAAAAACTGAGTGGCAAAGCAGCAAGCAATTCAAGTCTGCGAAAGACTGCTAGCCAGGAAGTTTGTCGTTACTTTCTAACTTATGCTTGCTGCTTCACAACTTGTTTTTTTTGTGTTTCCTCAACTGATTAGAAATAAGGAACAGAAAGAGATAATTAACTGCTCGCACTGTCTACATTTTCCCAAAGTGTGCTGTCACTATTTCCAGTCTAAAGCTTGATACTTATGTGAGCACATTTTGAAAATTTATAAATAGTGGTGCTGGTTGATATACACACAGTGGAGAAACCAGGAAACCTTTACTGGCCCGGTCATCTTCATTATTATGGTAGATGATAATTATCATTCTGTCATCTATATCACTTACAGAATATATTTCCAGTTATTTTTTCTTATAGCATTTGCATAGTTATATTCAATTCCTGAGAGCAACCCAAAAACTCACAAACTTTTGTTTTTCATTAAAATTTACTGTCTAGTTATATTCACCAATCAGGTCCTTAATTGTCTTCTTTCTACTAAAATTTCTTTTTGAAAAATCCTGACTGCGTCACACCTTCAAAGACTGTAGACAAGCTTTACCACATGCATATAATTATACTCTCGGGAGTTGGCAGGTCTGGTTAATGTTACCTCCATCAGGCACTTGCCAGAAAAAAAGCTTCTAGAAAGCTCTATCACCAGAGCACAAGTTGCATTAATGAGATAAACCACAAGTGCAATCATGAACGGTTAACATATGCCCACCCATTTCTCAGCGGCAATATCCTGGTCACTCCATTCTGGCCAGATGATGATTGGCTGCTTGATTTTCTTCTTCTCTTCCCTTTCATTTTGGGATCCAGTGACACTTGGTGCAACAGATTGTCTGTGATAGAGATGGATTCATCAAATGAATACAATTACATATTATTTTGCAAATTAAATTAAGTTTATATCCTAACTAAAAAGAAAGCTCCAGATGTTGCATGTTCTATAACAATGAAATGACTATTCTCTGGTAAAAAACCAACTATTTTAAAGTTTTAAAGCATTGCATGGCAAGCTAGACTTAACATGAAAAGTGCATTGGGTGATAACAGTCGTTCATTTAATAAGTTACAGTTTTCCAATTGGTCAAAATGTCCTAACAAAAGATTGATATATACACCAAGGAAGACCAGCGTTTCCGAGAGGCACTGATTCCTCGCTTCATGGATAATCCTTTTGAAAGTCTTTGTCCTTTTAGAAATTTTATTCAAAAACTGGACTGGAATAAAGACAGAGCTTAGAATTCAATATTTAATATGTAAAACAGTGGTTAAACTATTCAACATGTAAACTTAATTTTAGACACATCAATCATTTTAATTGCTCTAGCAGCATTATGTTTCCAAACCAATCAAAACATTTCATAGCTGGAATTTTAATACAAAATAATATAATAATTTGCTGATCTTATTCAACAAAAAACAATTATTTTCATTTTACAGCTGCCAGTTAAACAAATTCACCTGTGAGCTGGGATAAAAATTAGACTGATAAAAACCAACTGATCCCCTTGAGATTTCAACATTGAAAAAATCAACTGAAATAGTTAATTCATGATTATCCTAACTTAGCTTAAATCATTGTATCACTAGGTACCACATTTGGCTTGGGAAAACTGCAGGTTGCAATATACACATTCATGAGTATTTCCAGTTAGTTTAACTTTTGCCTCAATATTAAACATTGTTTAAAGCACTGAATTACTCTCCTCAGAGTGAGCAGAAATAATAATTTATCCACTTTCCTGCATTTTGTGGTTTATATATATAGTGAATATCCCATGTTTTATCTCACACTAGTTTCCAATTCAGAAAATAGTTGTTTATAAATAGACTTTTGTTCTGAATCTTCTGTAGATGGATGAACATGGGCATCAGGCAAGCTAGGTTTGTTTTTTTTAAAAACAACTTTTTCCTTTTTTAAGAGTTAGTATTAAATAAATGTTTGTTATTTATATAGTTGTATTAGAAAAAAAAACTATTATTCATTTTAGTTAACCTTATTAGATTCAGAAAATATTTTTTCAAATATTAAAGTAGAGCATTGTTATCCCTGTTGATCATTTTTTTTGCAAAAGTAGAAAAAGAAAAAATCTTAAGTTTAAAAAATATGAAAAGTTAATACAATGGTTTTACACATATATATTTATTTAATCATGATCAATGACAGTTTTTTGACCAAGTCACCAAAACTTGTAATAAAGTAAAAGTTCTATCTATAGGGAAATCTTGTCGTTCAGTTGAGTGGCCTCACAAGTAATTAGAAAATATTATCGACAGAATCTCATTCCTAACCCCAGCTAGTTTTCCTCACTGGTAAAATATAACACAATTTCTTTTTCTTTTCCTGTCATCAATCCCCCCCCCCCTCCCATAACCAGGTTATATTTTGACTAAAAAAATCCAAAACATTGCAAAACTGGTGTCACCTAAATTTCTAAAAAACAACTAATTAACTATTTTCATTCTTACCCAATCATATATGATATACTGGTAGACACAGGAAGATAGAGCTTTCAGAAGATTGTATTATGGCCAGATCGAAGGTTATAAATAAAAATTAAATACAATATTTACCACGACTTCAAAACCCTCATCTTCAGATAGTTATATGGTGTGATTCAAATAATTACAATTGAGCACGGCAGTAAAACTTTGAGGATCCTATCATCAATAATTATGAAGAATGCTTTTGAGTTCTACATGCTTAAGTTAATTCAATGAATTATGGAAAACTTTGTACATCAGTGGATCCCATCACAGAATTTGAACAGGTCTGATAAAAAATCACAGAGACCCCTATACAGTCGATCTGGTTGAGCATATGTGTAGTACCTTCTTGTCTTGGGCGATGAGCTTGGTACATGTAAAGCTCCCAGTCTCTGGGCTGACATGACATTAAAACTAACAGCTGAGAACATATTATCAACACTTTGTAATGTAACAGCAGCTCACAGCTACCATACAGGATTTACCAGACTTAAATTTAGAGGAGCTGGCATCAACTTACAGTGTAGCTATAGGTTACCAAAGAATGCAGTTGATTCTCCAACTGTCATTAAATTTGCATAAAAATATGAAGAGTTGTTTAAGTGTTTGTTTAACACTTGAGTGAAACAGCAACCTTTTGGTTTCTGAAATAATACATGTATCTGTTACAAAATAAACTTGAAAAATATTAATTTTAAATTTTAAAAATTAAACCAACATTTTGTTTTGGCTATACATGTAGCTTTAATTAGCTTTGCTTAAACTGATAATGACTCAAAAAAGCGTTGTCAGTAGTTTGTAGTATTTCTTTTTAACACTTTAAAGATCGTTTTATAGTAATAGACAATGTAGATAGATAGATAGAAGTTAGACATTGTATGTACACGTAAATGTAATAGTTTATAGATACAGGGCCACTCTGGAGACCAGTCTTGAATGGGCTACCTAGGCTCGAATTCCAGCCAACTCTCGTGTCCGGGCTCTCCCCTAGTCGGCTGGAATTCGAGCCTATGGGCTACCCTGGTAAAATAAAGTTTCATGACATCATTACAAGTATCGTGATCAATCATTAGTTGCTGGATAAAGCATTGCAGAATTTTTAAATATTTCTTGAGAATTTGTCTAGTATGAGTTAATATTTATAAATTCACTGACAAATCACTATAACTATATTTTGCTTGCAAAGTATGGTGGGTATATATATAATATCAATAAAGTTTGTGCATCTCATGAAATTCTTATAATCAGTGACGACAAGCATTGACCAATGAATTAAAAATAAAATTCTAAATATAAACAGACAAACAAACAAACAAACAGATTTGAACATAAATAAAAAAGCCATTGCATTGTCACCGAAAGTCCTTGTATGTGTATACACCGATCGTGATCACACTGTCACTGTGGATGCACGCACACATCACATCCAACCAACACACGCAGATATAGTAATTTAAGAGAATACATCGTTGGACAGACAATTACATTTTTCCGAAATTTCAACACATTGTGGTAAGAAATCGCGTGCGCAAAATCTCACCTAAATTTGGCAGACGAGGAGGAAGCAAGCCGCAGTTCTTTCCAATGATGACCGCGCGAAGCCAGTCCCTTCGTAATCATTATAATGCTCACGATCCACGCAGATCGTTGAACTTGAAATGTAATAACTAACTTCACAAGTAATACATTAACAAAAATACCGATGTCGTTTTCATGGAAACGCAATCGAGCGCAAGTTTTTTTTTTCGTACAGTATGTCAAGCTGGCCCGGCCCTACATATATACATGAATCAAATTTACTTCCATAATCAAAGTTTTCTTGGCTCAGTCTTTGTTATATTTTTTACGGGTCTTTTGCTTCTGTAGATAAAAAGGAAGCTTTGGCCTTTGCTTTTGTATACAAAAAGATGAATTATTTTTTAAAAATACTTTTTAATTTGAGATCGATAAACGTTTTACAAATGTGCCTTGCACGCTGCATTTAATTTATTCCTGATGAATTTGATCAATTCTCAAAAATCATAACAACTATTATGTTACTGTATGTAGAAAGTACCCGATTATTTAATAAACTGGAGAGTGGTGGCTTCAAATCTTGGAGCCGATGCTTGACGTTAAGTAAACAAAATCTGATTTTTAGTTTTAAAATCGACTAAAGTTTTTTAGCAATGGTGGGTTTCATTCCAAATTGTTCAGACATTTCGTCATATTTCCTCGGCGTATTCCACAAATCATGCAACAGCGATTCGTTCAATACTCTGGTCAACTTCAGGTGTTCAATAACATTTGCAAACGATCAAAATACTGCATCGCGCCGACAACATGAGTCAAGTCAGTTGGATAGATGTGATCACAGATGAGTTTCAAACTCTCAGTGCTTCACGATTCTTTTCCAATATAATTGCGATAATCTCAAAAGGTCGAAATAAAATAACTTCTCGTACAAATATCAAATATACGAGCAAAATTACTGAAAGGTCAACAGTGTCCCCAAATAAAGCAGAGCCTTTGATAACAAATTTTGCACACATCGATCAAACAATCGAGCTGTGTCGATAGATTAGCGCTGTTTTACTTACTCAGTAGCTGCTTTGGGTACCGCCGATGCCACTCTTTCCTTCGATTCCTTTTTCTTTGGAGCCTTGGAAGCCATAATTTAGATGAACACAGTTATTATAGCATTCTAGGTTGTTTTTTTTTTAAAAAGAAAATGATTTGATTCCCTTTCTTGTCAAGTTGGTCGCTTCGTGGTTGTCACGTCAACGCAAAGCTGAACACATTCGTCCCAGTCTTTCTTGACAAAAACTTACCCGGTCGGTCTGGCGAAAACAAACGACCTGGGTCTAGACGGGGCGCAAGAATTTTGCACGCGACGTCACAAAAAATCTCAAATGTTGGAAACTATATCGTATACATGTTGTCAGAAAGTAGTTTGGACTGAAAACAGTGTTTCGTTTGTGAGTTTGACTTGTTTACCAACTGACTGTTATTGCAATTATGTGAGTCTCGCTGGTCACAAAAATCAATAAATTTGTGCACTTTGAATTAATGAAGTGTTTAATGCTGTGGAAAGCACTCGTTAAGATTTGTAGAAAAACAAAATTAAGTGGAGCAGAAACTTATGTATTGCAAAGCTGACCTTCTTGTTTTAGCCGCCCTGTCGGTGCTCTTAAAAACCCTTCACATAAAGTATGTTTTTCTTGATTAACCTTCAAAATTTGGGGATATAAGAGGAGATGGGGCATAAATTAAAATATTACTGCACAGTTAATAATAAAAAAATAATATTAATAACAACAGTGAAATAATAGTAATAAAATCATCTCAAATCGCAAAATTTTACTACTCCAAAGCGCTATACAACATAGCCGCATGGTTGAAATAAGTTTGCTTAGTACAAGATTAAAAACAAAGAAGAAAATAAGACGATTCCGCTGTAACTCGTAGTTTAAGCTATTAATACATAACCCTTGGATAAATGTAAGAAAAATGCTTTATAGTCAAAGATAGATCGGGTTTTGTTGCAACTCGATCCAGCTCAGAGAAGAGCTTCCCACCAAATATTTTAATTGAGAATTAAGGTTCGTATTAAAGAAGTATTAATCAAATGGAGGATATATTATATATGAACTTGGATTGCACTTCTCTGGATGTTATCGAGTTGTCTGGGTCATGAGAACTAGTCACACAACTAAGCTACTGACCATCAAAATTTTTGATTAAAGTTTCTTAAAAAGTAACATTTTTAGAAAAGATTGTGGGTTCTCCGCATATAAAAATTGAAAAAGTGCTTGTCAGTGCGGTTGAATCACGCACGCTCTTAACTTAAAAAAAATCCGTCTATATATGTAAACGATAGCCAAGTTATAAACCACAGCCAGCGTTGTGTTCGCAACCAAACTTTATTCATTCATCAACGAATTTGGAAACTTAATACTTACGATTGTTTTCTAAGAATGGATTTTCCTTGTTCCTTCCAGTGGTCGGCGATACGAGATTTCAAGACACTGGCCCGGAGAAGATGAGAAGGTGATGATCTAAGCGACGTCGAAGGGTCCTGTTTTACGTTAACGAAAGCCATTTCGCCTTGGCTCTTGAAAGTTTAGCTTATTCTGAGTTGCGACTTGTATCAAACCAGGTTACAGTGTAAACAAACGGGTTAGAGATTTGCTCAAAGAAAGCTTAACATTAATTCATGTATACACAGTGATGAAATACACTAAACAAAGTTTTCAAATGCGTACGATATTTCCATATAGACCGAAATATAATACAATGTGTGTTTGGTTGGAAAACTAGAAAACTAAGTCTTCGGCGTATTTTAAAGCACTTGTAATTTACTTATCTTCGTGCAATGAAATCGCTTTTATTCTTATTAAAAAACTGCAAGACGTTCCATTAATAAGAGTAAACACATTGTGTTTCATCAACGAACCTTAATGAACTTTCTAAATGTGTAAAAAATAACAAAAACACAGTTCAAAGCTGGCACCTGTAAACCAAAGTGTATATATCAAATGTCACTGGTTGAATTGACGTGCAAACCAAGGAAACAACTCAGGTGACGTGTTTGAGTGGCGCACTTAGGTAAAATAACTTTCGTTTTATTGGAAAGGCTTTTTAGCAATGGCAGTTAAATGGAGAATGAAACTAGTTGTTACAGTCGTCAGAGACAGGAAACCAAATGTCATTCTAAGTTTTACATTCGAAAACGACAAATGCCTTTTTAATAAGGCTTCGTTCGGAGATAAGTCGCTTCCTCATTTAACTATAAAACAGATTGCTACTTTCGGAGCTAGAGTGCTAACCTTATATAGTTTAAGAAAACTTCAGTGATAATCACACTAACGTGATGTTTTCCAGCAGTTAAACATCACTGTGCACCCGTTAAGCACACATAGGGTTAAAATAGTACAAAAGCCATTCAGTGCATCATGTGGTTTTTTAAAAGTTGCTAGTACATACGTAACTTGGTACGCGTCCAGTAATAAGCAAAGCCTATCTCAATATTGAAGCAAAGTGTTCATTGTATTAATAAAAACCAAAGTTCGCGATTTTAACTGAAATTTCAAAGAGAAATATTTATTTTTCGACGAATATACAGAAAACTCTCTTATTAACAAGTTGTCGGCCAAATACAGCGTTATCCACTTTTGAAGCTTTTCTTTTTTTCAAAAATGGATGGTGCGGGATGATACGTTTCTCGAAAGACGCGCACAGGTGGCAAAAAAACTCCGCAAACTCGTTGTAACAGTATTAATTTATATTATAAAAAAAACAACCAGTTTTTAACTCTTGCTTTAGGTCAGTTTTAACCTTGGTCAAATTATCAAACTTTTAGTTAAAAAAGCAGATCAAATAAACCGAAGAAGAAATGACTAGCTAACTTTTCTGAACAGAAAATGACGTGAAGTCTCTTTCAATAAAGTTCTTGTTGACTTAAGTCATGTTTACACGACACAAGGTAAAAACAAAAAAACTAACCCAACCCAGGTAGGTCAATATTTACACGACAGACACCTGGGTGACACACTTTTTTTAACAGGAACATTTTATACTCTCCTAGAGCGAGACTCAAATTGACTAAAACTTAAGAACAATTTAAAAGCAAGATCAGGCCGAGGCCCGATAACTATGTCTATGAAAAATTTTCAAGTATAAACTTGAGAAACTCGTAAGGATCATTTAACCTAGCAATAGCCAATACAGCACAAAAATAATCACAAATGGTAGTTTGCCTCTACATACTGCTCTACAATACACGTACATGCATGGTGCTGTTCATGTGTGCTGCCGAGGCGTTTCGTTTTCCAAGGCAGTTTTGAACTTGACTTTTTTTCAATTCAACTGTCCATAGAAATAAGAACAATTTAAGAACAAACTGAGGTTGAAATCGCCAAAAAAAATTAAGAACAGCGAGCCTTGACGAAATTTATCGGCTCTTATAAAAGAAAGCGTGTACATATCTTCGGTGACTCCAAAGTCTGCTTCGACTTTCTTCTGATTTGTCTAGCTGCAGCTTTAAATACCCGTAAAACCGGGCACTGACAGAGGAAGGGGGGTAAAGTGCGCACCGAGGGCCACAAGTTTATCAGTTATTTAATAATTGTCATGCTCTTTAAATATAACAAGCCACCCAGGTCTCACTGATAAGTCACTTATGACTGCTGTACCCATTTAGTTGATGACTCCTCCTAAAACGTTTCACAGCTGGACTGGGAATGAATGGAGCTGAAACCAATTGTAGAACTGCACACAATCTACGAATCTTACCAACGACCAGTTGTTGTTTTAATATTTATTTTTTAGAAACAATCTGTCGTCTTACGTACAATTCAAATTTACAGCTCTAGATGTCAGTTAACCATATTGTTTACAATATTTCTTCCTAAGAGGTTACATGAATTGTCTGGACAGACATTTGATTCTTAACTTCTTTGAGGCCGTTTTTCCTAGAAAACTTTGTTTTCCTTGCCCTTTTTAAGAATGGCGTTGTCTCAAAGAAAACCATAATCTTTACAAATGTCATTTACTTATTGTACGGCAATAAATAACTATTTAGGCTTTTAGATTGTACTCTGGCCAAGGCAGGGGTTAAAAGCTTTTTCAATTCATGCGCTTTCTCTGAGTCAACAACTGTACACTGTGTCTTGTAGTAACGCAAACACCCATAAATTAACAACTCCCACGAAAAGACCATAGAGATATTTATCCGTTTCTTGAAATGTAAACAGACACGATAAAAATATTTTGTCTGTCGACCTAGTAGGAAAGCGTCGACTGTCATTCACTTTTAGGCTCCTTCAATAGGTTGCTTGGTTCTGCGCATGCGTGTTTCATTCACAGTCCCTTTAGAACGATTGCCGAAGCGCCTCCTCCACCATTACAGATGCTCGCTAGACCCAGGGCCCCAGGCTTGAGAGAGTGTGCCATATGAACAATCAGTCTGGCACCCGACATACTGGAGAGGAAACACACGAGTGATAAGAATAGCCGAGCATTATCACTATCGTCATTATCATCATCACTATCTTCATCATCACTACTATCATCACCACCACCACCATCATCATCATTATCACTTTCCATTTTCTTCGTGTGAGTATGTGCTCACATTTACATACAAGTAATTTGTATTGAATGCACGTGTGGGCATATGAAAATGCTTAGTAAAAAGTTATGTAGACTAAATTTTAATATTGTAATTTTGACCGTGTAAAAAAAATGTAGGATTCAGCGTTTGTAAAAGTATATTGATGTAATCTGTGAAATATTATTTATTGTACATGCTGTGTATCCTAATAAAAAAATCATCATTATCACTGTCTTCATCATCTACATTACAATCATCAATACCACTGTAATCGTAACTGTTATTGTTAATTTAGTCATTGACCAAATTCCAGTACTACATAGCTCAGAGCTCCTGACAATTGTTAAACTCCTCGACCTATACAAGGCAAATCAGTAGCTTTAAAGTAGGTATGTCAGATATTACAATCGAGGTTTGTTTTTATGTTTAACTATTTGTTAGTGTTATTTGTGTATTATTGTTGATCTATTCTCCTACAAAAACCATTTTAAACCCCAAACTTTTCTCACTAGACCAAAGTCACTTGACGCGACTAGTTTCTACTTTTTTTAAGTGGCTTGTGTTCCTTCCAACTTATAAACTTTGCCATATTCTCTCAAGTAAACAGTGTCACAAGAAAACGAAAAAATTGTTGTTGTTGTTACTTCAAAAACGACGTTTTTTATTCGCACTTCCTTTTTATCTTTTACAGGAACAGGAAAAATAAAAAAGAAACTATATTTCATTGCTGGTTGGTATGTTTAAATTGTGAAAGTAATATGAAAAGAAAGTATAGAGGAATGTATGTACGGAAATGCCTAGGGCTTTAATAAACCTTAATAAGTTTTCTGGTTAGGTCCCTAGCCAGAACATGTGTCAGATTGAAAATATGTAGCTTTAATCGAACAAACGAAAATGAACAACGAAGCAAAATACACTTATAACACATTGCACATTATTTTTCTCGAACAACATTTACTTTTTGTATCTCTTTTGGCTTCAAACTGAATGTCACAGGTTTATTAACAACAAAACAAATCTACACGCTAACCATTTAGAAACAGAAAATGTTTAGATACCAGTCTATGTTTCTTGACAGACAAGTGATACGGATGGTTTGGTTTAGGCAGCGATTATGATGGACTGTAGTCATTTATCTCAGTGTTAAGAGGAATCTTAAGAACTATTCGTAAGGTGGAACACAGCGACAATTTGGTTTCAAATCCTTTGATAAAGAACATTAAAGAACCTTTGAACCTTTGATTTTCTTCAACAATACCAGTCTATGTTTCTTGACAGACAAGTGATACGGATGGTTTGGTTTAGGCAGCGATTATGATGGACTGTAGTCATTTATCTCAGTGTTAAGAGGAATCTTAAGAACTATTCGTAAGGTGGAACACAGCGACAATTTGGTTTCAAATCCTTTGATAAAGAACATTAAAGAACCTTTGAACCTTTGATTTTCTTCAGCAATGTGAAACAACAGCATGGACAGAATTACTCACCCGATGGGATGACCAAGTGACACAGCTCCACCGTGAATATTAACTTTCTTTGGGTCTATATCCATGATCTTTAAAAAGAAACAAAAAATTGTCTGAGTTACTCGTACATTTTCTATTGAAAAATTGGGAGACTTAGAGTAGACTACTAAATTTTAAATTTTAGGAGCATTCAAGGAATGTTTAAAGAATTTCCAAGGAGTGCTCAGTAACTCATTTTTGGTTCAAACGTTTTATTGTCACTATTGAGCTGATGCAAATATTTACAGTTAGTTCCAGACTCCTGATTTCTCCTTAACAACGAACACAAAATTCAGTATTTCAAGAACCTATAGAGTTTCAGGATTTGAAAGAAAGAAAAAGCACGAAATCTGGTGACACTCGTTTACAAAGTTTTCATTACATATTTACAAAAACAGTCAATAATTGATCAGGAACAATGTAAGGCAAGTCAACTATAGGAACTCGAACAGAATAAGAGCTCTTTGCAATGACAATGCCTTTGTAATTTAGCATTTCTCCCTTCTCAAGTGGCCTATAACGCCAGGACACCCGTACACTAGAAATGCAACGTAATTCTTTATCTGGTTTGATTGCCTTGTCAATGAATGACTCTTTAGTGGAGCAATTCCATCATAAGGTACCCAAGAAGATCCTTTGGGACAATACTTCGATGGTTTTTCACGAGATCTTCATGGTGGTCATCTTTTGAACTTTATATGATTTATGAGAAGAAAAGTACAATAACGTAATATA
>JAOBRG010072000.1:2431-21045 GCA_027574985.1 Umimayanthus nakama | reverse complement strand
TGGACTAGTACTGTTTAACCCCTCCAGCCCATTTCAGTCAGAAAGATTTGTCTGTGGAGATATAAAATCAATTAAGTACCCTTGGTCTTCGGCTACAGTACAGGATAATACCCTTTATGATATGGGCAACAGTGTTTAACTGGAAAAGAAACCACTCATAGAATCCATACGACAGTACATCCGTGTCCCAAGTAGGATATTTTCCATATCTTCACTAGTGATAATATTGCTGATTTCCGAATACTTCCATAGATTTTTTTCGAAAATTTTAAAAATAAAATTTAAAACATCGGAAAAGTATTTTTGAACTGTTCCCAAAGTCCTCCAAAAATTTCCAAATATTTCTGAACACTTCCAAAGATTTCCGAAGATTTTCCAATTTAAGAATTAATGGAAGCTTGTTTGGCGCCCACATAATAAAAAGAACATTACACGGATTCCAAAAGACATGGATTTTATTTTCTTGTGGCCAAAACATCTCACCCGTTTCACTGCGCTCAACTCATGAGATATTTTTGCCGCTCGAAGATAAAATCCATATCTTTTGGAAACCGTGTAATATCCTCTATATATTAACATTTGTTCAGTAACTGTGCTCACATAGTGGGTGACTCCTCCTAAAAAGTTCTGCAATTGGTATATGATATAATGGAGCCCAAACCAATCATAGAACAGCACACGTTTTAGGTACCCTACTGATGATCAGTGGCTGATTTGCCTTCTATTTCAGCAACATCATAGTGGTCTGTACATTTTCAATATGTATACTTCATCAGTTCCATCCCCTTATGATACATGTAGTAAGTCATGTTGCCCAATCACTTACAGAAAAATTTTTGGTAGATAATGTATAACTGAGGGATTGCCATATAATGGTTTACAGTTTACGGCATGATACCAGTGTTGCTATGGCTCATTATGTAGCAAACTTGTTCTTGTGCATGGGATGACGGTCATTGAACATTTGGTGTATGCTCTGTTACTTTACATGTAGGGTTGGAAGAATGAACGAGTTCTTCAGGAGTTTGTTGATGGTCGCATCATCATGGTCACGCCAGACGACCATCATCTGCATGTAAAGAAAGTATGTCTTTTCCAACTTCATTTTAAATCATCATTATTTTGATATTTGAAAACACTTCTGTTTTTTCATTGCTATCTAGGATTCTTCTAGTAGCTAGCAGTAAGCAAGAGGAAATGGCCTTGTTTAAGCATTTTCTGTACTGAACCTTCACCCCCCCACCCCCCCCCTCCCCCACCCTCCTGGGCTTAACATTCATGCATGCAGACAGTTACATATTTGAAATGTAAAGAAGTCATCAGCTGAAATATTTTCTAAAATACCGCTGATTGTACATGAACGTCTTTGATGTTTTTCCCTTATATTAATACTACCGACAGGTTGAAGAGATCAGAAAAGTGGTTGACAGTGAGCTTGGCTTTGTGACAGAGTCTCCATTTAGGAGGCAAGAAGCAAAAACTTTCTTGTTTGTTTCTGTGAACAAAAAGGTTGTTGGCTGTGCAGTGGCTGTGCATATTAATGAGGTGAGGAATTTTTTAGGGGGGTGGGGATGGTAGCCCTAGTTTGTTTAGAATACAATGTAGCTGCTACAATTTTTCGCATGCTTTTTGTATAGTTCAAGCATACATTTAAATCAGGTGCTTGCATGCAAAATGGTCAGAACAGTTTTGGTGAGGTCTACTTTATCAACTTAGGTATATTTTTTCTTATTAAACACCAAGCACTTGATATTAAAATTCTTGTAATCTGATTGCAGTGGCCGTCTACTCATGGTATAAATCCTGTATTCTGCAATTTGTCCAAGTATAGAAACTGATAATTTTATCATGGTAAAATTTCCCTTAAAATTACTGAACACTAGACTTGGTAGAAAATAGATTTCAAATATTTTTATCCAGTGTTTGGTATTTAATAAAACAATTTATTATTCCACTCATGCTTGTTGGGTTTGAGCTTATGATAGCTGACTTGGTGCTTCCCACCTCATCTGCTATCTATAAGCTCATGTCCAGTGTGCGTTCATGGAATAATCGTTTTTTATACACAGTAATAACTGAATAAAGAAGCTGTGGTAATGTTCCAAAAGAAATGGCCCATGCTTTTTATCTGTGTATCTTATCAAGTAATATGGATGCACTTGGGAAGTCGAGATAGCACTCAAGAAGCTACATGTAGAGAAACATTCAGCTTCACCTTGAGTCACTCAAACACTTCTCTCATACTCTTCCAACTTCCCTCATGCACCCATAACTTAAAAGATGCATGCCCAAACATGGACCATTTCTTAGATATAATTTATGGATTTTAAAAAAAATCAATTTAAAAAAAAATCAATTTAATTGCATTATAAATTGGATTGATGTTACTTGCGTTATAATAATTATTGTCACACGTATGAACATGTAACCATGTCATACGCAGTTTGAGAGCAGAAGTAAGTTGGAGCAAGTTATTGCTTATCAAATGATGTTAGTTTTACAGGATTCCTTTATCCTTAGAAATTCTTGAAAATTCTTAAATTTTGGAAAAAAATATTAAATTTAAAGTTAGAATACTCCTTGAACAAAGGTAAACACCATTGAAAATCCTTCTCACCAGAATATTTTTTTAAATTGAAAATTTTTAACAACATACAAAAACGAAGTGTTACATATAGTTGCCACAGAAGGTCCTTTTAGAAAAGTTCCTGAAAAGTCCTGTAAATATCTCCAAAACATAGTGTTCTTGGTCGGAACACTGTGAAATGATTGTGGGTTCGGGGTAGGTAATATTGGTGTTAGAGGGACACCTGTATGTTTTCTGGGAAAGCGTTTGTCAATTAATTGGCTTGTTTAAAAAACTAAACTTACACAGGATGGATGGCAATGGAAGGGGGGTGGGGATGGGGAGTGGGGGTTCAAGGGGCAAGAGGGAAATGGGAAATGGGAAATCCTAGAAAGGGGGGGGGGCTCAAGGGGCTTTAGAAATCCTCACAGTAGGGTTGCCCAGAGTCCTTTGACATTCATGTCGAGGCAGGACTATAAAACCTTTGTTAGCCTTTAGGGAATGTGTACATTCAAGAATTTTTTTCAGGAAATGCCCTTATAGGAGTTTGCTCTTGTTCAATTAAGTTCCTAGGCGATAGTAACATGTAGGTTTCTAAAAAGTTCACTTGTACTGTGCAAATGTAGGGGTATCCAGTTATGCCAAACAGCAAAACAGACTCAACTCCTGATCGTCAATTGGCTGCTTGGAGCTGCAGGTACATAAGCATTACTGTAGCTACTCTGACTAGCTAATACTTCTATCATAAATAATCGCTGGAATTCAGAAAATTTGCATTTTCTCTTTATTGCACAATTTGGTTGGTACCAAACGTTTTCGTGCAGTTGTACATGTCGAAGTACAAGAAAAACATGTTGAATTTACAGGTACATGGTTGCCTAGAATAGAAGAAAGTGCCATATCACGGCAGTGACACCAGTATCATGTGTTACAGTGTATAGGGCATATGCTAAAAGACCCAAACATAATTTTTTAAAATTTCCTGAGGAACAAGAAGTACTGGACACCTGCAATATAATAAATTATTCATTACTACTATGCCCCAGTCACTAAGATGAAGGACAACTCCTTAATTGTTTAGATGTAGAAAAAAAGTTTTGAGGGTAAATTTATGTTATTTCTGTTCTTAGGAAGAAAATCTTAATCCATCAGCCACTGAAATTCACTAATCTTATGTCTTTTAATTTTTCTTCCCTCAGCACAACACCTGTCCCAGCTCAATGTGGAATCAGCAGAGTTTGGGTGTTTGGCCAATTTAGGAGGAAGAAGATTGCCACAAGATTGGTGGACTGCATAAGGTGGGTGTCTGAAGTACTACAATGTTAATGCTTCTAATATTAGTGTTGTATCGACTTTAACAGTACATGCACTTAATGAAAAATCCCACATCAAAGCTCTAGCTATAGGCTTATAATTATTTGCTTATGAAGAGGGTTCTGGCTGGGCTCATTGACAGGTATGTTTCAGAATGATAAAACTAACATGCCATGACCTATAATATGGTTGAAATTATGGTTTTACAGGTAAGCTCTGCTGCCGGTTTTGTAGCTTTTAAAATTTGATTTAAAATTGTGGCTTTATAAAGAACCAGTGCAAGGAACAATTATAATCTGTCGTTAACTTTATAATGCATCGAGTTATTGCGGTGTTAAATCCTACAAGGCTTCATCTTGCCAGTAATTTTAGGATGCTCCAGTGATAAAGTATTTTTTGTCGTTGTTTCTCAATAAACTGAATTGTTTTAGTGTGAGCCATGTTTCCGTGGGTCAAGCAGCCACCACCAGGCCATGCTAACAGGACACTGCTATGCTTTGCTAACTAAGCTTGTTTTGTGTTCACAGGAATAACTTCATGTATGGTTGTAACATAGAAAAGGAGATGCTTGCCTTTTCGGACCCCACTCCAGATGGAAAGGGATTTGCCCAAGCTTATTCTGGCACAGCGGAGTTTCTGGTTTTCCGCTGAACAGTTGACAGGATCTTTCAGCAGGAATTCAGTTTGGAGAGTGAGAGAAGGATGACATACTTTAGGGTTTCTTTTTTCTGTCAGAAACTTTAAGTCAGATCTTCATTGAAGTGTCGCACTTTTTGTTTTTTGGAAATAATCCAGATTTGAAGGGTATGAAGGAAACATTGCATTAGATTGTAGAAAAAAAGCTACCAAACTACCCAAGATTTAGTATTTGCTAAGGTCGCTTTCCTTTTGTCCGTTCTGGCTGTTCGAAACGAACTGGTTTTAATGAAAGGTCCAAAGCGCGCGCGTACATTTTTACCCGCCACAACTCCAAATTCCCCGCGCTTTGGCCAACCAGAGCGAGAGAACATAAGCAGTTCTGGGCCCGGTTGTACCACAGGCAGACAATCGGTAAAGTTCGAGGAGATCTGAAAATCTCATACATGTACACTGATGATTTGATGGAATTATTTGACACGCTGACTGAATTCATACATTAACTGTAATTTGAAACCACGCGACGTGACCCATACATTTGCTGTAATTAGTAACGGCTGACTTCAGTTTGTTTACAGTGATCGAAAGAAATCCCATATAAATGCTATATTTTCTCCCCCTGTACTGTGCCGAACCACAGCGCCCACCGTATTGCGTGTCGGCGGTATACCGCAACAAAACAAAATGGCGACTAAAGTTCCTGGATCGATCGAAGCAAATAGTAAGTGCTTAGCGTTGCCGTGTTCCCTTGAGTCAGCGTATCAAACAATTCCAGCAAATTAGTGTATGTCCTCGAACTTTACCAATTGTCTGCCTGTGGTTATACGAAGAGTGAACAACTTTATACAGCGGATAAACCCTTATTCAGTGGATAAAGTTGACGCTATCTTAATTTTGATTGGATAACGAGCAAATTTTATCCACTGGTTAGGGATTTATCCGCTTGATTAAGTTTTCCACTCATCGATCAACCGGGCGCTGATCCATGGGCAGAACCATTCTGTTCAGAACCTGTTCTGAGAACCTGTGCATTCATTTTAGGAGCTGACTGGTCGTATCGACCAGACTGGACAAACGGAAAACGACTTTAGTTCAAGCAGTAATTAAACAAAAGTGAAAGGAATGTAAACCTTACTTTTCTTTCTTTTCTGTTGGAAACGTTGAAAGTAGTCTTTTCCCCCATTTTATCAAGTTTTGAATGATTTGCTACAGAGAGTAATATTGATTAACTTTCTAATGACTGTTGCGCAGCAAAATCTCTATTTTTCTAATTCTGTAGGAATGGTTGAGATTAGACAAAAATCTGTGAGAAAAGTTTTGAAAATGGAGTTTCTAAATTGCGAAAATGTACGAATCTTAAAATAAAACGAAATGAAATGTGTTTGATAAGTCCAGACAAGCAATTAGTGTTTGAAGGTGGGGTTCAGCTAACTTCAAATCTTTAAAGTCCGACTTGCAAGTTGCTACTTTCAGTTCTCCTACAGCCACATGTACTAAGGCCATTTTTAGAAGTATTTTACGCGTGTATAACTTCTAAATGTTTATGTAGGTCACGACACCCTAAACACGTGTACAGCTTTCTCACGCTTTTGAGTCAATTGAAAACCTAATGTTTGCACTCTGTAAATGCTAGATATAGAAAAGAGCCGTTTAAAGCTAGGGTTAATCGATAACTTCGGGTCTCACAATTTAAACCAACACTGGTGAGGTTTCTGAATATATAGAAACAACCCCGCTGAGATTTTGAGGATTTGCTGTAATCGAGGCCCGTCCAATGCAAAACTCCCAAACGTTCCTGTTAAATGTTCTGTTTTTAAGTATACCAGAGTCACAGTTTTTAGTGTTGAATCCACCACATTTTCGATATTGTTAACTTGATCTGCTCTTTTCATTTCTGGCATTTCAAAAGATGACAAAGGACTTTGTGGTATGATTTTCATGATACTGTCATACAGTTGCGAAGCATGACTCGAGACGCTACAACCTTACCGAGTTGATCGTAATAGTCGTAACTGCAAGTGGTATATTTGATTTGCTGGACGCATGTCACGTCCTAAAGGTGTCGTAAGCTAGTTGAATGTAAGAGTTTTCGGCAGAAGCTGTACTGAGTGAATCGGCCGTTACAAAGTTCTTGATTTGTTTTTATATGTATCAAAAAGTCCTTCGGTTTGCTTTCCACAGCTTCTGTGTTAGTGTAGATCGAACTAAAAACAACACAAGCTATTTCGTTTTTGTTTTATTTGCATCTAAACAAAGCGAAGCATGTCTAATGTAGCTGAAGCAGCTAGTTAATCAGTCAAGTTTCCAATTTACTTCGTTTCTGGACTACTAGATGGAAGCTACCAAGCTAGGTCGTTTTATTTTTTCTTCCAAGCCATTCAAACTTTGTAGCTTTTATAATGAATATTTTATCTCAGATTGGCAGAATTCTAACGACTTATCGCTTTTGTAGTAGGGAGCGTTCATTATTTTAAAATAGGGAGTACCGAGTTGAACAAAAAGGATGTTAAAGTTTCGAAAAAATTTGTGGTATTGAAAACATATGTGGCATGGAAAAAAGTGCCACTTCTCGTGTGGGGTTTAGAGTTTTTATTAGAATGATAAGCCCAGCCATGAAAAAAATAAGAGCAAAATTTTTAATTTGCTAATTCGGTGCTTCATGTAGATAACAAACGCTCCTTAAGCAGGGGAGATTACATATTACAGAATAAAATTATGTATTTAACCGTTGTACAAGTCGATTGAAATATTTGTAATTGCACCACAACTACTGAACTACCTTAAAGCGCTTAATATTCACGACATCTAGTTTTTGGCGAGAAAAAATCCGCAAAAAACTTGATTTGGCTAGAAGTTTTGATGGCCCTGAAACGCGATGACAGCAGAATCGGTTGAGTTTCTTTAACTTCATCGCACCTTTCATTTTCTCTCAATTCATCGTTGGATTTTACAAGTGAAGTGCAGTGCGACTATCTTCTCGTGCCAGTCTAATTTCGGGCTCTTGGCTTGAGCTAGAAGGAAAACATGTTTTAACATTTGTTAGTTTCTGGTATTTTGCTTTCTGCGGAAGGAACTTCGATAACAACGGCATTTGCAAAACCATCAAGATTGATCAAAAAACCGCGAAAACTAAATGCGATGGGGATGAGTAAAAAAGTTGTGACGACAAACTTCCAACCATAATCGACTGAGACTAATATAACTTTTTTTGTGGTAACGTGAGATCGGCAGTGCGAAATGGGCGTGTACTAGAAAAGATCACAGATGACTGTACTCATTAGAGTTATTAAGGTATTGACTTGCCCACTGCTATTACTCGGCTCGTAGGGAGCACAATTGAGGATTCGAAACAGGTTTTTACTCGGGCCAAAGGCGCCAAGTTCAGAATTCGGCGCTGCGTCCTCTTTACTCGGCTCGTAGGGAGCCGAGTTGAGTCTTGTTACTCGGCCCGAAGGGGGCCCAGTTGAGGATTTGAGACGGGGTTTTTTCGTTTTTTCCTTGTCGCGATCTTTTCATAATCGATTTTTTCGGTAGTTTTAGGCGCACTATAAAACTTGTGTTAAATTCGCCCACGCGTCTTAATACAGTGGTCAGTATTTTTCTTCTGAGTCATTTGAACTTTATAGCTTTTATGATGATGAAGACTTTAGCTCAGGTTTGCAAACTTGTTACGACCTGCTCATCGCTTTTGGACTAGGGAAGCGTTCATTATTTCTAGATAGTACCGGGTTGGACAAGGAGTATACGGGGGTTTTGAAAGATTTCGTGGGATTTTGACGGGGGTATGAAAAGAAATGCGTGGGGTATGGAAAAAATGCTACAACTTGTACGTGTTTTAGAATTTTTATTAAAAATGATACAAGCCATGGGAAAAATAAGAGGAACAGAACTTTCGATTTGCCAACCCGTTACTTTGTGTAGATAACTGAGAACGCTCCCTTACTTAGCACTAGCTTTGAAGCATAATCATTGAGCATATTGGTGTGGAGCCGGAGTTATTTGTGACAATACAGTCAAACCAGGTCAAGCGTTTTGCCTAAGAATCAAGATTTGGTTTTGTTGTTCAAAATTTGAATTCATTCTTCATTAGAACTTTTCAAATTTAAATCGAAAAACGGACTTCTCGAGTCACGCCTCGATTTGAATAACCAATTTAATTTGATTGGAGTATCGAACAATGGGGGTGAGTTGACTGTTGGTGAATGTCATGAAATGTTTTGGCCATGTTTACGAACCTGGAAAGCCTCTCTCGATTTCTATTCCAGTGCGAGAATAGTCATCGTCTGTATAAATGAACGACAATGTCTCATCTATCAACCCAAACCATGGAGGAAGCAGGCTGGACAAGACTCGAGAGCTGGTTGGAGAAGACACGCGAATTGTTTGTTCAATAACTAAAGCAAATTCAATTATTCAAATCGAAGTTTGGTTTGAGAAGTCTGTTTTTTCGATTTAAATTTGAGAAGTTTGAGTGAAGATGAATTTAAATTTTGAACAACAAAACCAAATCTTGATTCTTGACCTCACGACATCATCTCCGTTTTTGCACTTTTGTCCGAAAGTCTTGATTTCACGAAGTTTTGATTGCGCCAAAACGCAATGACAACAGAGTCGATTAAGATTCTTTAACTTGATAGCAAACTTTGTTTTCACTCTCTTAATCGTTGATTTTTTCAACAAGAGGTGTGTAGTGTCACATCGTGCTGGGGGAACTATCTTGGTAGAGCTGGCGGTATTCGGATGACGACGTGACAGAGTTTCAACGAAACTCGAACAACTCGACTCAAACAAGAGTATAATTGAACCCAACACCAACGAAAGTACAAAATCATAACAAATAATAACGATAGCGATAACGAATATCGAATATAGCGAGTATGATAACCGAACCCAGAGCCCAAACTGGCATGTCGTTATGTCATCGTTCTGATAGTTTCTTGTATTCGGATAGTTCTGATAGTTACATGATAGTTACATGAAAGTTCTGGTAGTTACATATAGTCTCGCTCGACTATGGTTATAAAGACCTCTGCACAACCGCAGGCAAACTGTAGGCTCAAACTACTATCTAAGCAACGTTGACTTGGTGACATGGATCCCAGAAGAAAATGACACGTTCAGAAATGGAAAGCAAACCTCTGAATCTTTCCCTAGGAAACGGGTTAGTCTCCTTTGACTTATTTTGGCCGAACCACGTGTGAATCTGCATACGAGCTACTGAATGTACAATGGCTTTTCAATTCTATTTGTTTTCCTTTGTTATTTTTAATTGTACACTTGAATATTGAATTGAAGATCAGAACAAATACTTTGTTTGACTGTATTGTCACTATACATTCAAGCACTGATCACGTACTGGATCTACTGTCACAAAAGGTTCAGTACAAAGTGTGCGTCTTTAATATTTAACTAGAATCCAATTAGTGAATAAAACAAAGACTTTCAAGACCTATTGTCGTTGTACACTCAGTATTAATTTCGTATTCATTGGTTTGCTTTTCAGTCTTTTCCTTAAAAGTATATCGCCGTAAGAGATGTTAAACTTGAGGGTCTGAACAATCAAAATAAATATCAAAATTTCAAGAAAACAGTATCTTTTAGATGAGTCTCTGACAGTAGAACGTCTCCTCCTTTTGGGCTCTGGACTTAAGCTAGAGGGGAAACGTTAAAATATTTTGGCATTCATTTGTTTAAGCTTATGGTGTTTTTCGGTTTCCTGTGGATGGTACTTGGATAACCACAGAATTTATAAAACCAACAGAAATGTTTTTAATTTTGTAAACTTGTTAAAATCGCAGAAAAATATGTGTGAGTGAAAGGGACTTATAAATGTATTAAGTCGTTTTAGTAGGGGTGGTTATGGTTGAGGGAGGTGGGATGGTTGTAGTGTGCGGCGTGAAATCTTTCCTAACAAATTTTAGACTCGTGCAAAATGTGTTCTATGCTTCATACGAATACTGAAACGTACAAACGATCTCAATGCACTCTCAACATCGCCGCAGCTCCGTTCAAAAATGATACCCATTTTTAAAATAAACTGGCAAAATCTACCCGATTTCAGGCCAAAACAGCTCGAAAGCAACACCCTTTGGCACTGCACTGCACGCCCATGCAGCTCGGGAAATGGTGTAACCCTTCCCCCCCTGGGACTATAAAACGATGATATGTCAACAAAAGATAGCGAACTTATGATGTCGCCAGAGTTTCACCGAAATAAGATCTGCACATTCTTTGCCCTTTAAATTTTCCTTGGGTTCAATTATTATCACCACTTTATCCGATTCTTGGTTTCATTTTAATATTTTTATCTTTCTATAAAATTGAAAAAGGGGATAAGAAAATACATTTTGCTGTCCCGCGCCGCCTGTGCTTAGAGTTTGTGCTTCTTATTTCTAAACTCCCATTCTTCTCGGGGCTGGAAGCGGAATCTTTTCAGTTTGATAATTCGTTATCCCCAGATATTTTTCGACCAATAATTCTGATTCTTTTTTAGAATTCTTTCATGATTCATGATTCATTTGTGTTATCATGAGGCAAAAACTCAAGATTCATTTTTTTGTCCATGATTCATGATTCACTGCCTGCGAGATGATGTGATTCATGATTCCTTCATTTTTTTTTAGCCGTGATTCATGATTCAAGATTCCGCTTCCAACCACGATTCTTCGGTCTATCATCATTTTGCGACTCAAAAAAATTAACTTCAATGTTTGAGTGAGACATTTGTCGAAGAAACCTTATTCCTAGCAACAGGGAAACGAAGTGGAGATGAAAACTATTAACTTAATTTTCCTATTTTAAAGTTAGGGCAAATAAAATAAATAGGTTGGATTGTAACATGTTTTACATAGGCATGTTGATGGTTCCAAAATTCCTAGAAATCTTTATTTTTTCATTTGTCCTCAAAAGCACTACTTTTCAACCGTTTTTTAAATTTCATCCCTTGAGTTCCCCTATTTCTCTTTTTCACTATGGTTGAGCATGACTAGTGTTATCGAAAAAGTGCATGACATGGGTGATTCTTAGCTCTCTCCTATTATGGATAGTTTAGTAGCCTCATGTGATGAGAAGATCCTGCTTCTAGTTCTATCTAACTTTTTTTTTATGCAGCTGACACTCAGCACCTTATTCCCAATGATAAGAATCTGAAGATTTGGAGCTCAAGTTCCAAATTTTTTGCTCTTTAATACATCCTCTGCAAGAGTTTGAAAGTGTATCAGTATGGGCTTCTGTAATTATTGCTAGGCTTAAGTTAAAAGTTAAGTTTTCGGTCAACAAGACAGATTTCTGCTCGCTTGGTAGGCACTGCGATACCACGGGGTGGGGAAGGATATGGGAGTAATTCATCTACGTGTATTAGATCACAGATGAGCGTTCTGCGTTCGACCAAACTCATTACGCAGTGGCTATTCGTACGGGACCCGTACGCCGACTTGTTGATCCTATCCGTACGGGAGTCCTCCGAGCATGCGCAAAATGACAAACGTAATTCTATTCTTACGGGAGTCGTCCAGCCGAGCAGGCACTGTTTATAAATAATAAATTGTTGAGGTTGGGATACGGAAGACAGCAGTTAGATTTAAAAGGGAGTTAAACAAGTGTATATAAATGTCTCGCATCTTGTTATCAGAAACGGGCAGTGTACACGATGTGTGCTCGAACGACTCCCGACCGTACGAATAGAAGCAAAAAGTTGGCATACGGTTTGCAAAGTTTGTACTGAGTAAAATTTAGTATTGATGAAAAGACAGAGTCCAACATAGTCAAAACTGCGGTATAACATCACAGATTCCATAAAGACAGCAGTTACCGAGTTAGTGTATCGTAAATTTTCAAGCAGTATACTGTATAGTAATAGTGATAATTCTGGATACGATCGACGGTTCTGCATGCACTCGTGAGGTAAATGTCATTTGGCGCATTCTACGAAGATTCCCGTACGAATAGAATTAACAAGTCGGCGTACGGTTCCGTACGACTAGCCACTGCGTAAAATAATTATGTTGACTCCCTCGCTATAAGCTTTTTCAATGCAACTGATCCTCGAGGGTCCAATCTATATTGGTTTTCAATTCCAAGCTCTGTTAGCATTCGCAGGCTGTTAAACTACACAGTGCATGACTGAGGGCCCACGAAAACGTTTTACAAAGCAAGGCATCGGAACAACCTGGAAAGTCTTTTCCCTGCTAGCAGAGGCTTTTCACGGCAAGCGAGAAAAATGAGAGACTACTACCAGAAGGGAATCATTGTTTCCCGCTGAACGAGGAACAACATAAAAAGACACGCGTGAGTTATTTTCAAAAACGACCTGATTAGCATCAACACACTGACAGGCCTCATGATACGGTTGAACCGGAAGTCAGACGCTGGCCTACTTGCCAGAGGGGTTTTGTGTATTTAGTTTACAACGTGGAATTGAGCAGGCTCTAAACTTCTAGAGTTGTAATCAATGCTACACAGGTATATTTGACCCAACCACTGTCTTTACGGTGTTTGTAAATACATGTATCATTTGGCGCCCACAACACTCAAATACTGTGAATGCATGTATTACGATTTACACCCAGCCGTGTTGAGTGACAACACGACATTAAGGTGAGCTATTGCCTATGTTTTTACCCAGTTTGGCACGAAAAGCATATCGAGGTTTTCATCTACCCTCATTACTCTTACTGAGTCTTGATCTTGTCAATTTCAGACTTGTCCTCTTTTCCAATAGAGAATGCCATATGGTACATTCTGATGCAAATTGATATAAAATGGGGAATGCTATATTTTGAGATGCACTGTAATACATTCTACCGTAGCTCTTTTCTAAATACACGCTCTTTTATTATAACCAGTAAATTGTGGCCGATCTTCATAGTTCTTAACTTTTTAGGCAGAAAATTTCAGCTTCAATTGTTCTTAAGCTGTTCATATATTTGAAAATACTCATAAGAACAGCAATAGTAAGAATTAACCCCTAAAATGTTGTAAACATGCCTTTAAACTTGTAAACATCAAGCCGAATAATTTGAAACAGGAATTCGATTCATCTCAACATTTGGAGTGTTTCAACGCTCGATACAGTCGAGTTTTAGGAAAGTAAAAGAATTTTATTAAAAAAAAAATTTGCATTCTTGATTCCAAACCCCAGCCTAGTTTGTTCTTATGTTCTTAATTTTTGGTCAAATTTGAGCCTCGTTGTTCTTATTGTATTGTTCTTATAAAAAGGCGCGTCAATACAGGTTTTCTTCAAGTTTAAAGTCTTTACACAGAAGGTTCCAGTCTAACTTTACACATAAGTCTAGCCCTAAGGTTAACGGTTAAAGCTTGGATCCCCTAGAGTCGGCTAGAGGATTGGTAAACTGCTGCGCAGTTGGAGGTTAAATTTATATTCGGTCTGAAGGTGACTGGTAAGAAAGAAGGGACACCAAGCACTTTTTGATACACAGACTATGGATCAAAACGAAATCCCAAAATTTTTTTAGGGGATACGAAACATTTCTTGTCAGGTTGCAACATAAGTCATTATTCAACCGTACATTGGGCATAATAATTTTCAAAAACACTACACCTCACAAATACCTTACATATCGCAAATATCTTGTATATCCTGTGACAATCACCTTGGCTGCTCAAGCGTGATCGTGCGCATGCTCCAGCCTAAGGGGCGCGTCATATATCGATTTCTCCACGAGAAACGTCATGGCGACGTCTCTTTTCAAACGCCCACCACCCCTGAGAAACGTCAGACGAAATAACCGATGTTTTCTTGTATTAAACGCGATATCCATTGTTTTATATATAGGTGCCTCTTAAACTCCTATAAAGGGCAATTCGGTATTAAAACAGATTAACAGTACGCATAAAGTACTACATGATTTAACATTACTGACTTGTCTTTTGATTCAGTCGATTCTAAATTTCTAGTTTTGCGCATGCTGGACGCCGCAGTCAAACCAATGATTTTTCAAACCTGATCAACCCCTGGAGTGTTCTGAAATGCACAAAATAATGATAAAGATGTTTCTACAGTGTTATGCTATTTAGTTTCTCTCTTGAAAATTCCATATAGTCCTTGTTCATGCGATTGTTCAAATTCAATTTCATAATGTTCATAGTTGTGTGATCATATATAAAATGTTGTCGATTACAAAATCTGAAATTCGTGGTATTTTAAAACATTGAACAGTGTTCATCACGACTCGATAAAAGGCTTAACTAGTTCATTCGAACTAAAACGTCCATTGAAGAAATTCCTTGCCGCCTCCGTCACTAACGTATCTGCTTTCATGTGTTTTATATTTAGTATACAGAACGTCAGTACAGCTATGCAATGATTTTGTTATTATCATAAAAATGAAATTTTAAAAAGTTCGAGTTTTCTCCCACAATTAATCGATATTCCCACGTTGTCTACTTAAAAAACGTCACGGTTCCTTAACTCCCCCTCCCTCCAGCCCCTAACGTCGCCATGACGTTTCTCGTGGAGAAATCGATATGTGACGCTCCCCTAAAACTTGTAAAATTTTAGATCAGGAATGTTTGTTTCTGTTTCAAATTTTAGCAAATAGTGAAACACTGTAATAATTATTCCCCTTAGCGTCGGTGCCTAATGAAAAATATTTATCTCGCCGCTTTGAAGCTCGGTAGAACATCCCCCATTTATAGCTTAAGTTATACCAAACCACTGAATAATGTTTTTCGCGCGATCTAATTCCTGGATCGCATGACTGCACACGGAAGCGACGACATGGCGTTCTGGTTTCCGGAAAGTTTAAGCGAAGCTAAAATTTCAGAACTAAATGAGAAAGCCCTCCCAATCTACAAAACGAAAGCGACGAAATTTGGTTTGGGTGTTTTCTAAGGGAGATAACAGAAAGAGAGAGAGAGATACAGAATTCATAACGCTAACACGAAACAATTACCAACTTCCGGTTTGTTAATAAATTTCAAAATACGGCATAAAAGTACAAAGATTGTAATTTTTTACATTACTGATTCAATGGTTTGGTATATGCTAATGTAAGTGTTCACCTTAGTGTCAGTGAAAAGCCCAGTGTATTCACCTCGACGCATTTGCGGCTCACGTTCGGTGAAAATCCTGGCCTATTCACCTCCATTTCGGTGAATAATTGCTCACTCTTCTCCTCTACTTCGGTGAATTTTTTTTAATAACTATAATTTAGCACTTATTCAGCGAGCAATGACATGCAAAAGACAGCAATTCCCAGTTACCTATCCAGCCTTGATAGTTGAAGGTTTTTATAATATTGGAGGATTGACAAGTTTTACGGTGGTCTACAAGGGGGAATAAGTTTTTTTGAGGAAAATTTCCATTTACCTTGCACCCCGAGGTGTAGAAGTTGGACATTAAAAGTATTATGAAAAATACACTAAGCCTGGTGTCGTCAGTGTACTGCAATGCAATAATTTAGAAAATTGCTTTTTTTGGGTAACAGTACTAACACCTTAATAAAATTCCCGAGGACAGCCATGAGGTTTGGCCCGACAACGATCATCCGCGTAATTTTCCTTAGTGATATTGCGGGAAATTAAACACTAACTCTCTGTTTCTAACTCTAATTCTAGTTCTAATTCTAGCTCTAGTTCTAATCGTAACTCTAACTCTAATTCTAGTTCTTGGTCGAGTTCTAATTCTATATAACGAGCTGCAAGTCCTACATATTTGCATGCGGTTTAGGTGATATGCCAACAGCTTGTCATGATAGGCCTCTCAAGTGACATGAAAACATGTCAACGAGAAGATTAGTAAAAACAAGTCGGTGCAAAATTAGAACTGTCTATCTTATCAAATTTTAGCTTCTGACATTCAATATCCACTTTATACCGTATTTGGACACTATTTCGTTTTTGCGGAAAACTCGTAATTTAACGTGCTCAAATTTTTGAACATGTTTTTTGCTACTAGTACATCAGGACGTGTATGATGGCAACCAGTAGCGGTACTGATAGCGTCCCTCTTTTTCGTGTTACAAGCGAAAATCTCGATCCTAACAACAGCTGGTATGTATTTTAGTTTATAGACAACTCAACCATCGTTGAGTTTCATATTATCTGTCGATCTAAATGAACTGAAGAACGATAATGAAGATTATCTGGCGGAAACGAAGTAAGACCCGGAAAGTTTGTGTGGCATCGGCATTTGAACTTATAGCTGGCTTTTTACGGCAACAAAAGCCGGATTTGGTTAAGAAATTATCTTTCATTCAGTGCAGTTAAATTGTGGACGAGATTAACGTCTTTAACGATATGGACCTTCGTGCTCAATGGTCATCGAGCGGGAGTGCACATGGCCTACCATCTTTAAAAGTCACGCTATCGATATCGCCCTCAACGCAGTTTCAACTCTCTCTTCACCTTCACTCCTTTATCTAAGAGAAACTCAGTTTCCAGCAACAACATCAAGGCCATGGAGCGTAATAATAATCTTCGACCTGCCACAAAAAATGAAGATTAGAGAAGATCCCCGGAAACTGTGTGAACGGTCCTGTTTCGAAACTGTCTGAAGCAAGGGAGACAATGAAGGAGGTTTGTGCTGCGAAACTGAGGTGCAAATAAACCATTCATAATGTTCATTTCTTAAATCGCTCTCGAGAAAGGAACTCAAAACGTCCGAGTCACAGACTGGCAGCTTCTTCCAAAAATCGAAGCCAGAATTTCCGACAATGGATGGTAGAACCTAATCAACTTGACAAGTTTAGACCGAACTGGGGTTAGTGTGCCAAGTAAAACATATAACAAGTCACTTGTTCAGGTAAACATCGCACTGCCGCGTATAACTGTTTTTTATTTCGATTCCTGTGCGCGTTTATAATTGAAGTAAGCAGAACCAAACTTGTTGCCCATTTCTGATCAAGATCACGCGTTTTATTGTAAACATTTTTAATAGTTTTCTCTTTTCAATCTTAGCTCAGTGAAGAATTGACATTTGATTTTTTGAAACTGTTTCTCGATAAATAGGAATGAAGATTTTTCCCCGCGCTTTCAAGGTGTATCGCCTGAAAGCAACTGAATTACTAGGTGAATCGCCCGTAATTCTGTGAAGAAATGTCATTCGATTTTTTCAAAATTGTTTCCCGATAAATAAAATGAAGTAAAACAGGTAGTTTTTTTATATTCCGCACAAATAAATGGAATGGAAGGAACAAAGACTAAAAGTCTGGTGTCAGAGATTGCAACAGAATTCTTTCTGTACAGTCTTGGTAGTTACAAGCTTAAAAATTCGCCAGAAAACAACAGAAAGTTGAACATGATTAGTCAAGCGTAAGAATCCCGCCAAAATCTACTCTTGGTTTTAGAAGGAATCACGCCAAAATATTACTTCGTTGCATTTGGCGCCATTTTAAAAAGTGACCGTTGGAGTAATTTTCATAACAAAAGAGTATTCGGACAAGCCATCCAAGAACAAAAGCGATATTGTATTTCGCCGCATTTTATTCATGAGTTTGGAAGACAAAAGAACTAGCTCCGCATTTTATTCACGAGTTTAGAAAGCAAAAGGACCAGCTCCGCATTTTATTCATGAGCTATGACGTCACTCCAGAGGCGCCGCACTTGCGTCGAGGGTAATTCGGTGCATACTGTACTACCAGCAGTAAATATCAATAACATAACAGCCTGAATTTCCGATTAAAACTAATGCTCAGAAGCAGTTCTTATAATTAACGTGGACATGCGGTTGTTACCCTGCCGAAGGTTGGCCCAGGCTACTAAACTATGGAATTCACTGCCGGTGGGATGGTCTCAAAATGTTAAATTATTACAGAATTTGAAAGAATAATAATATTTTATCAAAGATGAATCTCGCAGAAAAAGCTTTCTCGAGAAACACTTTTAAAATTGTATAATAAATCTAGTATATAAAAAACTCACCATAACACAATACAACACAACGTTACACACAACAAAACACAACACATCACAACACAAAACAATATTACGTTACAAACAACACAACGCAGCACAACATAACACAATGCACCATTAGATAACACACAACAGCACAGTACAGGGCAACACAACACAACATGGCATAACACAACACAATGCACCGTTAGATAACATAACAGCACAATACAGGGCAACACAA
>JAOBRG010071889.1:0-21047 GCA_027574985.1 Umimayanthus nakama | reverse complement strand
CCCCCCCAGGGCTGAAAAGACCTTTTTCTCTGTAACTCTTTGTAACTTTCAATAGCGTAGAGGTGGGGGGAGGAGGTTGAAGCAGCCCCCTTTAGCCCCTCCCCTTCCGGCTGTGGGACCTGAGGCTTCTGCTCAGATTGATAATTAAGTTGGCGCGAAACTCAATAATTCGGGCCGAATTTTAGTGGTTTGCATGTGATTGCGTGAATTGGAGAGAACGCTATACATTTTTTAAAAATTTCTATAAAAAAAAACCCCGATTTTATTACAGGCACCCAAGCATAGAGTTTGTATTCAGTACGGCAGTGCGATGTGGTAGATTGAGTCAAATTCAAAATATAAGACTTTGTATGGGAACAAATATGGATTTCGCAAAATCGTTGTAAATTGGTGCAAACGACACAAATACAGTTTAAATACCTTGGTTGCTGCTCTCTTGTGTCATTCTTGAACATATCAGGGTCTTTAGAGGCGATTTGGACGGGATTTTCATTTTCGAACATAGATTAAAAATAAGCTAAAACCATTTTGACTACGGCTTCAAATGCAGGTTAACAAAAAAATGCAAGGTTTTTTCTGTCATTGTTAATACAATTTACAACTTATATTAGCTAAATTTAACAGGCGACGGCCGAAATTCGAAGAGCAAGGATCGGAAATACCGAAAGTGGTCTACTAAATTTCCAAGCATAAGCATCGATCGGATCGAAATTCACTTTCAGTTGAATGCCAGTTTAGAGCTTTAAAAAAGATCAAAACTGTCGTAAAAAAGCGTTGAAGAAACTGCTTTTGATATTCTTTTGATTTTATTTCCTTAGTAAGAAAATTCAGGGTAATTTTAGAGATGAAATGTGCACTTCAATGCAACCATTACGACAAAATCTGCAACATGAAGAGCTTGACGACGGTACCGGATCGAAAGTTGCTTGTGAGGCGCGCTGTGATTGGCTATTTGAACTAATCTCAAAGAACTGATTGGCGGGAAAAAACCAATGGCAAACTACCACAAGATTTCGCCATATCGTCTATTTCCTCAGAGGTCCGCTGAGCTGAATAATGATACAAAAGTTGTGTTGAGCGCCACACTTCGCCACAAGCAGCTTGGAATTTTTATGTGTAGCTGAAGTTGTGAAGCGAAGAACATGTCAGGACGTGGAAAAGGAGGGAAAGGGCTTGGAAAGGGAGGCGCTAAGCGTCACAGGAAAATCCTTAGAGATAACATTCAAGGAATAACGAAGCCTGCGATCAGAAGATTGGCTCGACGCGGCGGAGTGAAAAGAATTTCTGGTCTCATTTATGAAGAAACGAGAGGCGTTCTGAAAGTCTTCCTTGAGAATGTAATTCGTGACGCTGTTACATACACCGAGCATGCTAAACGCAAAACTGTTACAGCAATGGACGTTGTATATGCTTTGAAACGACAGGGCCGCACATTGTACGGGTTTGGCGGATAAGAGAGCGAACTGAATTCCATGGAAGTGTTTGTACTTGGACAAATTGCATCAATGAACCCGGCTTTGATCCTTCCATGATCCATCTGCTGACACAAACAAGGGCCGAGATTCAAGAATTTTTTTCTAGATGTGCGATTTTTCTATTTGCGGGGATCATGAAGACATCGTTCTCAAAATAATTAGTGACATACATTTGTTCTTTTTTTGCAAATAATCTGCATTGACAATGTACATTTCATTTGTGATTGTGTGAACTTCGAAAACATCGCTAGCCACAATACATTTTGTCCATTTCACTGTTCCGTGCAGTTGAACTGCTTCAGTTTATTTTGTAGCTGACTTTCAACATGCTATCTCCCAGTCTTTCTGTCTTTGTACATTTTGTAAATAAAAATTATAACTAGAGACTTGTGTATTCTTTTGTGGATTTTCCTGGGGGGAGAGGGGTTGCAGACATTTCCAATTTCTGAAGAGGTGAGGGTCTGAGCTAAGCACCAGATTCTAACAAAGACTTGATCAATCGGCCCGAGTGTAAGCTACCAGTAGCTTCTTGTTCCCTGATGTGGTAAAGCAAACTGCTGTAGGGCAACAGAAGATTGCCTAGTTATTATAAAACTGAATTGATACTCCAATTTAAGCAATTTTTTTTATTAGTTATGTCATTCCATACAATGTACAAAGATTCCCCCATCCCAAACCAAAAACATTATGCCCCATATCCCCTTCCCTGTACACAGGCTTCATTTTACCTAACTTTGTCTATAACTGATATTTTTGAAATGACCATGATATTGTGTATCTACCAGTATATATTTCCTTGAATAAATGCTGTGGCGAATACTAGCTTTTTCTTTTTTTGAGTGGATTATTTAAAATGGTGTTTATTTTATTTAACAACTCATACCATTACTTTACTTTCAAAAGTAGAAATAATTCGTTGTTTGGCAGTACTGATCTAGCTTTACCGTTTTAAAACTGCAAGTTGTTATGCTGGTCAGGGTTGCCACGGTCCTTGAAAAACCTGGAATTGGCAAAAGAAGATTCCAGGCCCTGGAAAGTCCTTGAATTTGGGTCGGGATCCTTGAACGGGTAAAAGTTGTCACCTTTAGCCACAAAAAGTAATCAAGATGAGATGTTTGTCACTACTTTCGATGTAACAATGTTTGAAACAAAAAAACGGAGGCTCAATTTTTCCTCGGAAGTATGTCTTGTAAAGCTCATTGCAAACTTAATATTCAAAACAATTTAGCTTTTTTATTTTTTCTCAGTATAATATATCTTTTATTTGGTGCAGAAGGTCCTTGAATTTGCTCGAAAAGATCCTGGTAAGTCCTGGAAAGGTCTTTGAATTTCTCAACCATTTAACAGTGGCAACCCTGTCTTGTAAATGCATAAGAAATCAGATATATAAAATTCAATATGTGGAATTTTGTCTATGTCTTTCAAACTTACAGGCTGCAGCATTTGTTTGAGGGCGGCGTTTGTTCGAGGAAATACAGTATGTACGGTTTCAGAGGGTATCCTCATATTTCCTGATTATTACTCCCCTTGTTAATGCACCTAGAACTATAAACCCCATGGGGAAAAGGGGGGGGGGGGTTGAGTGAGCAGGAAGAGTAAAGATTTGAAAATTATCCCTTTTCTCATTGTGGGAACTTTGGCATTTTTAAATCCTAGGGGGAGGTGGGGGTAGAATTTCAAATGTATAATTTTATGTGCTGTACATTAAATATACCTGTACATATATTATAGTAATTTTATAAACCTGGACTTGAAGCATGTACAAATCACTCTTGTAATAATTTGAACATGAGAATTGTTTTATTTTCAAACATTTTTAGGGTGATGCAGTAGTTACTGCCAATAGTTCCTTGTTTTGACCATATTTCTTTACACAAGTTCTAGTTCTAGGGTGCAGCTTATACAAAGACCCTGCACCCAGTAATGTTTACAGATTAATGATTTTTCCACAAGTTCCAAAGGTATCAGTAGAGGGCAGGCTGCAGCTCTGGACATCGAGTTAGGAGCCCTGTTTAATTGATACAAGTTTGTGCTATAACAGTAACCAAATGTACAATGTAATGCACAGTCATCCAGAATGGAAATACAGGTTGTTCATAAAAGTTTCATTAGAGGCAATCATAATATTGATTTGATCATGCTCAGCGGGGGTGTGACCAGCCACTGATGGCTGACATTAACCCCCCTTAGCCCCAACAATGCCACATGTTATGCCAATACTGCTGAATACTCCCAAACTACCCATAGTTTTCTTGTAAACAAGTCTGTAGAATTTTTTACCTGGTAATCAAAAAACACAGCACAGATCTGTTTAATGATCAATTTATTCAATTTTCAGATGTGAAAAACCTGTGTTTATGTTAGCATACCAAATTTACTTGAATACCACAAGTGCCCAATCACCAGTAAGTGTCCACCCTGAAAGAAAAAAAATCATTTACCCCCCTCCCCCCAAAAAAACATAAAAAATACTCAGTATAAAAAATTAATTTGAGCAGTATTTCTCCTTTGTTTTTTCTTTAATTAATATAAACTTGCAGAAAATTTACAATTTTGAAAAACTAGGGCACTTATGCAAATAAATTCAGTGATTGTCATAAAGAACTCGACACAGGCTTGTTTATATCCCCAGACTCTAGGTGATACAATGTTCACAAAAACAAAGCGTTGATGTTAAGAGGGGGAGGAAAACCCCATTCACTCAGAATGATGGTGAGCATAATGAAATCAGTTTAATGACAGTCTGTTAATAGATATAACACTATTTACAATTTTTGAAATAATACCTAGTACATCATTTGTAGAATTATTTTACAATACTATAAACAGAATTACCACTATAACCATAATAACTATTAGAGCTATAAGGACACATGTTTGCCTCTTGTCTGAAAAAAAAAAGCACACAGTATTAGCTATAAATATTAACTTTGAAAAGATATGGATCTGCCGTCTAAACTTGTGGGAAACCTAATGGATTGCAAGTATGCATTGTCTCCTATAATAATTAGGAAAATTTAAAACTGAGATAACATGATGAACAGTTCCTGATTTGCATTTTATTTCAGAAACATCATAGTAGTCGGTATAGTTTAAATTTCAAAAGATAGCAGAGCTCTTGAATGACTGACTACTTAACAGAACAGTCTACATCCCACCTTATAGGAAATTAACACCAAACTTGGCCAAACCAATTGAAGATGAAATTATTGCTCAGTTTGAGAAAGTAACCCCACAAAATCTGAATGCTGCCTTGGAAAAAGGGGTATGATTTGTCTACATATTAAAACAATTACCAAAGTCAAACTGGTCTTTTTGAGTTGAAAATGAAGGCTAGTCTGGTAAATTTAATGATTATCGGCTTTCAAGAGCAAGCCTGTCTTGAGGATGTGGAGTACGGTAATCTTCAATACCGGTAGTTAATAAATATTATAACTATTTTCTTGACATTACAGAGCAAGGATCTCAACTACTTCATGCACTACATAGACTCAATGTTTGTGATGTCTTATTTTCAGCTATGTATTTTTACATTTCTCAAACCTATTCTATTGCTGTTCTTGCATAAACTTCTATAGCTCACAACAAATTGCAGTTGTATTTTATTTAGACATACTTACCATCTGAAAGTCTGAGAACTTTTTCCACTTTCAGCACAGTTTGCTGTAGTTTGGAATCAGCCATTTCTAACTCGTGACCAAAGTCATCCAGCATTCTACAGGTACATAAAACAAAAACTATCAACCATTATTCTTCAATTATAGTAGAAGGCATCCTTTTGTCTCAATCATTATGGTTTACCAAGTGCCCTGAAAGAACAACTTCAGGTTCCCCCACTCAGCTGCACCAATGATATATAATTTTATATTAAAACACAAAATAATATTAATAATATAATAATTTATGATAATACACATTATTATATGGCTGACTGATTTCGCGTGCTGTTATTGGTCAATTCCAGGTCCGTAAGTTGCCGTACGGACCACTAGCTCTCAATCACCTTTTTAAAACCGGAATAACCAATAAAGCCATCTTATTAGCCTCGTTTGCTCGGTTCGTATGGCAAGTTATGGATCCTCGTTTTCATGGCCCTCACGCTTCGCGCTTGAGCCATAAAAGGAAGGAAAAAACTCGGTCCATAACTTGCTGTACGGACCTCGCGCTCGGCTAATAAGAGGTATGTATAACATAATATAATACAATAATAATAATAATAATAATAACAATAATAATAACAATAATGATAGTAATAATATCAATAGTAACAATGATAAATAATAATAACAAAAATTTAAAAATGATGAAATAGAAGAATACAACTTGATAAATTTAGCTTGATTATGCAGATTCTCTGAACCAAATTTTTTTAATCAGTGACAGGTTAGCCATAAAGTCTTACATGCACTACTTTCCTTGGGTTTTGGGATGAATAACTAGGAGTCTCTTGCCAGATGTACATGTACATATACCAGTAATTTTAAAGTTTGTGCTACCCAGTCACAAATATGCAACGTTCCATCACAGATATGCACACCCCTCACTTTTCAGTTCCTTGCATGACTAGGAGTTGAACCAAACTCTCAGTCACTGCTGTGACTCATCTAATTATATATACACTGAACCTCCTTCAGTCTGAGAGTAAAAGTTGGTGCACTTACAAGTTCTGTTCTTCTAGCTCGTCACCAATCCTGTGGCCCATAGTCTTCAAGACCCCTACACTTTGTCCAACCATCTCTAGCTGGTCGTCTTGCGCTCTCATCATCAACTAAACAGAAATCAAATGATACAGAAAGGTTCACCACTGTACAGGGCATCTGATAGGATACCAAAAAAACCCAGCAAATTATGTGGGAATTTGAGAGCATTTCAATTAATTACAGCGTTTGTATGTGGTTAAAACTGTAAGTTGGAGCATATTACCAGGAAGAATTGATCAGTTATGCAGAAAAAAAGCAAACTCTGTGGATATTTAAATAGCTATAAAACTGTTTCCATTAAGGCCCTTTGTTCACGAAGCAGTGCATTTTCTGACAAAAATTAATAAGAATTAAGATGGCGATCATATCAACCAGGGATTCCAAAATAAAAAGGCACAGTCCTTCCATTTTTTAAAGGCCCTTCTGATTTCCTTAGCAATTAACCTTCTCTCTCCTAAGGTTTTACTTAAGGCTTTTTTTTGGGCTCTAAATTGGTAAGACTTTCTCTCTTGTATTTGAAGACAAAAACACAAAATTCACCTTGAAAACTCAAACTGTCTGCAACTATTTGCCAGTCGATTGAAAGTGGAAACAAACCAGAAGTGTTGGTATGAAGCACTTCTAGTGCATAGTTTCTTTCTCGATCTCTTGCATTATATTGACAGCTACAATTGGATTGTTTTTCTTCTCTTTCACTTCATATAAACCACTGCAAACAGAGTACCGGTATAGCAGAAAATAACAAAGATTCAGTTTTCAGGAGCAAAACAAGTCCCAGATAGGTTTTAAGTATAATGATGAAGATGATATGCTGAGAGAAAACAAGTTTCCATCCAATGAAATTTGACGTATTAGTTAGACTGGAGCCCTGATGCGAGTCGGTAATTGATTTCAACGACCACTCATTTTGTTTCACAGCTATGAACAAATACAACTAATTCTATATATTAACATACTCCAGAAGTATGTGTATCTTATTTAATGTTTAGGCACAGTAATGGGTTGGAGGAGTGGAGCCGAAGGGCTACTATAAGTTCTTTGTTTCCAGAAAAGATTTGGCTTTATAGTTTTGTTCATTGAAAATGAAAGTAGTCCGGCCCATGGCATAGTCTTGTGACACCTCTGTTATACTCTAAGCCTGACTGAACGCTGATCTATATTAAGGTTTAGTTACCTGCTGTTGTTGTTCAGTGTCCTCAAGAAATGCCTGATTTGATTGCTCAATCTCCTGGTCCAGTCGAGTGTATCTGTCCTGTGGTTTATGGTTTCTTCTTCCCAATAAAGCCTGGTATAATTATAGTTATTATCAAAATCAAAACCATGAGTGTGCACAGTGCACCAATGATAGCTCAAAGAGCCAGTTCTTATGACATGGCTTGGGCCAATTTTAAATGACTGTCAGGTTATTGGGCATAATGTCAGTTTCCATACACCCACCAAGCTTGCCAAGAGTGGTTTATGTATATGTAAAGTACAACACTGATAGTAATTGAACACAATTTCAGGAGGATCATTTTTTTAGTTAAATGAGAGAAGTGAAAGAGTTACGCAGACAATCACCTACAGCAAGGGTAATTTCATAATCAACATTTGTAATAAAAACTACCTGTTTGCACAGGGGGATAGAGCATGATTTGACTTAAATTAAAATAATATACCAGAATACGAGCATGTGGTTTTCATTTAATCACTTTAGATATTCAAGTTAGTAGTATTTAATATATTTATTTATTTATATTTATTTTTATGTTTATTGAGCTTCCACTGTATGTTTAGGCAATGTAAATAAAAAATTTATACAATGAGGCCAGGCGAGTATCAAATCAACCCAGCTATCTACCAATTCTATCTTTCAACTGTAAATAAACAAGCAATAGGTAAAACACCATAAGTTTGTCAGTGTTCTCCCCAAGATTTTTCCGATACCAAGGGGTGGTTGCTTCTTAATCCAAATTGGACAGTAGGGCTGTAGGGAGGGGGAACTGGTGCATCACCAGGCTTTTAAGTTTGAAGTGCTATGTTTAAAGTGATACAGTTTGCTTTTAAACCATGCTGCTGTTTTTGTTAAGTGCATGAAATGAGTTTAATAACAATCAACCTACAGAGTGAAGAAGGATAGGTTTCAAAGGCAAGGATATAGAGAAAAATTTTTAGGAACAGCTTGTCTGCTTTCAGTAACATTTGGTATTTGAGAAGAGAGTATTTTTTCAAGGCAAAGAGGTGTTATCTCTAAGCAAAGTGGCAGATTTTAAGCCAAGTGGCAGGTATTTTATGCCAAGTGGCCCACTTCTCCTAAAGGCTCTAGGGAGAACACTGTTTTGTTAAGTCCATAACCCCCTCCCACCTGCTACAAGCAGTGCCATCTCGAGTAAAACAAAAAGCAGTGGCATACATGACTCACCTCTCTACTAGAGCTCTCTAGTTTGGACTTTGCTGACGGGCTAGCCATATGTTCCTTTATACTACTGACAGTGTCTCGAGTTTGCTTTACAAATGCTTTTCTTTGATTTATTTCTGTGATATCAATGTTAAATTTTCTAGGGTTTGCCTCAACTACACCAATGGTTTCATCCAAGTCCTCAAGATCCCATTCAATACTCCTCAGGTTATTGCGAAGTTCGTTTGCCGTCCAGTTGTACTCATCCTTTCCTACAGTAAGAGGGTTGTTAAGTAGCTCCTGCCATCTCTTGTATAATGTACTGACAGTGTTTACTGCCTTTTGGACTTCACTGCAAAAAAGTAAATAATTATTAAAGTTAGTTACCCTGTGTGCATGGTATCTCAAAGCAAAGAAAAATGCTTTGTGTGAGGTGCCAAATGAGAAGTGAAAAATTAATTGACAGTAAGTTTTTTCGATCTCTTTTCAGTTAAGGCACATGCAAGCACATGGTTTTGTTAAATTCTAAGAATGCCTTTGCCCCTTTATGCAAGGCAAGATCTCGGTATTTCCTGGTATCGTGCTGCTAGTTCCATGGGTCGGCTCTTACACAAGACTTCTGGTTTTCTCAGGTGAGTTGCTTTTAATTACCCTGTCTGGCTGGAATGACCAGTCAGTTGTTAAATGGGATGCTTGAGTTCTCAGAACTTGTTCTGGCCAGAATAGCCCTGTTTGAACTCATGGGTTCTCACCCTCTGGTCTGCCAGAAGGTGGGAATTTGGAGAGTTGTGGCAGGAATAATGTATGTGTGCACCTTGGACCTTTCCATTTAATCTAGAACCTGTTGTTGTTTTTTGCTGGCCAGAACAGAAAAATAATATGCAACCTTAATTTCATAAAAAAAAACAAGTCACTAATAATGCTTGGCATAGGAAAGGGAGTTTACTACTACCATTAACTTGTGCATAAGGTTTTAGCTTCAAAACATTCAAAAACTAAACAATATTACAGTGACTATACTCGGTAGAAGACACTAATGCAGTCAAAATCAGCAAAACACATGCAGACACATACATGCACAAACACATTTTTACATCGACATTGTAAATTAGTTGTATTCAACAGCCATAGTAATCCCACATAACTCAACCAAATAGACCATGGATGTGATTTCCGATGAATGGATCTCAGTCAAGTTTTTCACTTCCCCCCCAAAACTCAACTTTTGTCATTTGTCAGCTGGAGTTTATACTATTTGAGTATGTAGATGATACGATCAGATGTATGTAAGTATATGATTAAGTTACAACCACTCTTCAATGGAAATTCTAAAAAGCTTTAAAGCTCATTGTTCCTCCGCCAGAAAGACATCCGGCATCTTCGACTTCAGTAGACAGAACGAACTATTTTGACAACCACAAATCGTATCCACACACAAACACTCAACAGTTTCGGGCAAACTGCAAGGCCACATATCACAGTTTCTAGCAGTGTAATACTCTTGGGCTCCTACTCTTGGATGACAACTGACCACATCATCAAACTGAATTTTCCCAGTATAATTGAAAAATATCGCCTTCTTCCTGTTCTAAAACTGCGACCAAGACCGAAGACGATTTATACTACACCAAACAACAACTCTCTTACTCACTCTCTTACGACGAAAAACGGGTCTTCCAAAGACATCCTCGAAGCTTCTTGGCTACAAAAAGACGTAGGAACCTATAAACTTTCTAACCATGTAGAATTAAAGCGAAAATACAATATTTTTTATAGGAACAAGTGAGAGTTCTACAACCAAACTTCTCACGCATATGTTTTTTGTCGCTTCGAAGCGTATGTTCTCTAAATGGGCATAATGACCATAAAAGGCAGCTTCGCTTTGGCCAGTTTTCCGACTTCCGGTATTACTACAAATATGGTAAAAAAAGCCTAATTTAGGTAATTCGAACCCAGTCACATTATCCACAAGTATGTGGTCACCGCGTGAACAAAATAGATTGCCACACATGCACATCTTGGACAGATGTCAACTGTAAGTTTGAGGTAATTTGTGATAAGCTTCTCGACCCATTGAAAGCTGTAAAAACGTGAGTATTTTAGTAATAGTTCACTGAGCTATATTCCTTGGAATTGCATTTAGTTTCTTCGTGAACTAGGACCTTTGCTTGCTGACTCACTGTCACCCCATAGGAGGCCATGGACCGGTACATTGACTGATTGAGGGAACAGCAAGCTGTTCGGATACCAGAAAACTTTGTATAGTTTCCTTGCCCCAGAAAGTTCTTTTGTATCCATGCAATGTCAGTTACAAAGAACGGAATAGCGTTTGTTTGTTTTGTTACAAAAGAAGGATCGTATGTTTTAAAATTGTGAAACTTCTAGTTGTTCATGCAGTGACCCCAATGTTGACCCGATTGTTTTCACGTTACTTTTAATTTTGCAGCGCTTCTATTGTTCTAGACTTTCGTTTTTGGAAAACAGCTAGGATGATACATATTACATAATCGGGGAGGTTTGCAAATCACCGGATCGCACAGTTATTAAAACGGTGCCACTAAAAATTTTTTTTTGTACACAAGTTTTACTGTATGGTTAATAACAGACTTGCACTTATTGTGGTTTGCAACGAAACGTGTTTATTTAACACATGACACATCAATTCAATATTATCACTTACTTATTGCACTTCCACTGGGCTGATGAAGCATACGACAGAGCTGGGTTCCAAATTAGGCATGCATCTGCAATTAAAAAAGGGGAAAAAATATCAAAGTGAAATGGAACAAGAAACCAACATAAAATGAACTTTTATGAAATGTAGAACTTTATCAACTGACACAACGATAAAAGCTAAAAAAACCCTTATTCATAGCTCTGTCAACATGTACACTAATTAATTACATACTTTAAATTAACCGAAGGTAACAAAACTTAATTTTATATTACCTTCCAAGCGCTGATTTTGTTAAGTACTACAGCTTGACCTTTGAAAAGAATCCCTCATCTGGAGTTTGTCCTGAAGTCAAATGTGGATCAGTTTTTAACACCAACTCCTTGTCCAGAAACAAATGTAACCAACCATATTTAAGTCACAGATCTATACCACCGTGTATGTTTTCAGTTAGTGAGAACAATGCCATTTGCAACTGTCAGTAGTAGTTATTTGTTATAAATACAACTGGAAATCATAAAATTTGTAAATTGCTTTCACAATTTGTCTCCAACAAACAATTAACATTTATTTAATACTTTGTGAAAGATTGGACAAGGTCAGTGCGTAAAAGTGCATCATCTTGTTATGAAATGATGATGTATTTAACTTTGAAAGCTCTTTTAACAGTTATACTAAGTTTCCAAGGGGGTTACATCACTAAAATTTAGGTAGTGGATCTAAAAACTGAAAACTGGTCACACATACATGTACCCAGTATGATTGAAGTCAGGCTGTTGTTTGTCTATTTTGAGAGGTGCAAGCAAAAACAGGGACACCTAACAAATTTTAAACAATTTTCTTAAGTTTTTGCATATACTGTACATCTTAAAGTTGTATTTTTTAAAATTTGAAAACATTTGAAGTTGCAACTGAAGAATACCATGTAATTACTCCTATAAAAATGACAATCCAGTCGCAATAAAAACTTGTTTGTCATACATGTAGAAATAAATTATAAGAAAAATGTTAATTGTTTGAACAGAAAATGTCCCCATATACAGTCTTTGATAAACTAATATAATTAAACAAGCAGTCTGAGATAGGTTGGCACACTGCTATTAGTTGTGGTTACACTAGAGCCCATCTCGGCTCTAACCGAGGGTAACTACCTCGGCTTAGGTTAGCCTTGGGTTCCTGGTTACCCACGCTGACTACTTACTAAGCATTGACATTAAAGAATACTACCCATGGTGAAGCTTTTATTTGATACGACACATTAAAAAACCAGCAAAATTTTTTTTGTAAACATGGCTTCCACAGACGGTGAGCTCATCCTGTTGATTTCGATTTTTCTGCTGCTATTCTCGGGAAAGTTGACTACAAACTTTTTAGCCTACTTGTTTTTATGTACGAAGGGCTAGGTGGAGACGCATTCAGTTTCCGCATTTCCACACGATAACTAAGAGTTTTATACTTGAACAGGAGCAACTGGGCAATTAGCGGCCAGAGGATTTTAGTCAGCTCTATACGATTTCTGTATTGCTCGAATAGATACTGTAAGCCATTCTGGAAATGTCAAGATACAAATAGTTAGCAGCAAGTTAAGAGAAAATAAGTCAAATCCGCGAGAAAAAATGTGAAATCGAGTGAAAACTACTCACACTAAAGTAGAAAAACCAGCCAAATTTTCAGAACAGTTCCTTCGTCTCAACTGACTCGAGAATTGGCGCAAAAAAAACTCTGTTCACAGCGGGCATCAAAACAGTTTCCAGACAACCTGCCAGAGAAGGCAAAGCTTCCGTATTGTGATTGGTTGAGCCGGCTCCGGCTTCTCGTTATGCAACCTTTTTACCTCGGGAACTGTCATGGCTTAGCCCTTCGGCTTTTTTACGTATCCATAGAAATAACCCGAGGAAAATTTCACCTCCCTTAGTATGGTCTGTCACGGTTACACTCAAAACTGTCTTATCCGAGGCATACTAATTACTTACCCGAGGCTAAAAGCTCTAGTGTAACCACAACTATTTTTTATGCTGTTTTGTACCCTGATGTGCCATATGTGTTACAAACTGGAACTTCTCTAAGGACTGTACATAAAATATTTCTTGTAAACTAATCCTGCAAAAAAACCCAAATTTCTAGTTGTGGGGTGTTGGCAACTTTACACCTGAAAGCAATATATTAATGACACTGAAACATGTTGTCAGCTGTGCACATGTGCCAATGATACATGGTGCTGTGTACACATATCAGCTGTCTGTCAAGTGTTTCTTGTAGCTCATTATTATTCAACAACTTACCAAGTGAACAGTGTTTTCACCATGGACACTCACATCTGTGTCAATTTTGTTGAACAATCCCTTTTCCAATTCTAAATGCTATTCAGACATACTATTACAATGATGTTAATTAAAGTTGTGTTATAAAAAATAATCTATAAAACATACTTCTAAAAGGAAACAGAGTGCTCTATAGCATATGCTAGAGCAGTATTAAAATTTAAAAATTTATAACTAGATCATAGACCCATCATCAGAGAGTTTCTAAAAATCGATTTGATTACAGTGGGTGTATATAAAAAGTATTCACTATTGTTAGGTACATAAAATAGTGCTCTGTTACAAACAATAGTCCGTTGTAAAATAGGTTGAAATCTATGCGATTAAAATTTACTGAATGATAAATATGTTGAAAATATGTTTTAAGTTTACAGCTTTTATAGGGGAATGCCACTTTGTGCTATATGCTTATAAAAAATTAGCTGTTATAACAAGCTAAGATTATAATCTTGATTCTTAGTTTATTTTACAATTTACAGTTATTCAACAGTCATGTGTAAAGAGTTCGGTTGTGAGTGCTGTTCTGATGAGATTCCAGGAGACACCTGTATTTGCACCAAATGTTACCATGGTGATGATGCAGTTGGTGATGGACAGTGTTTCCTGGTTACTCCCGCTCCGCCCACCAAAAGCTGTTGCAATACAAGTGCACCTGACAAAGGAGGTAAATACAATTCTGGAGACTGTTGTGGCCAATCACCTCCAAATGCCCCCTCTGAACCAGATGGGGATATTGACAAGTACAACTTGCCAATGGTAGCTGTGTCAAAAAAGTGTTGTAAAGCCAGAGATACTCAAAGTCAATCGAATGCTTCAGCTTCAGCTTCAAGTGGTGGCTGCACAAGTTCTGCAATAAAACAGAATGGTAATGGGGGACCCTGTTCTGGCTTACAGAAACCTGGTGAAGATGCATCAGTTTTTGTAAATGGTGTAAATGCCTCCAGTGGCAGTACTACTTGTTCAGGATCAGACAGCTGTTGTCCATCTAAGAAGAAGCAAAAGAACAGTGAATCAGATGAGCAGGTTGAATCCAGTAATAATTTACATGAGAGTTTACCATCAAGTACATGTAATCCAAGAAAGTCTTCCTGCAGTAGCAAACAAAGCCAGTGTTGCAAGTCAAAGAATCTTACGGAAAAACAGGAACAGATTAGTCGGAGTTGTAAATCCAGAGATGTGCCCACATCCACTCAGACTGATAAACCCTGTTGCTCTAAAAAGACTGACACTAGCTGTATTGCAGGAAAAAGTGATACAGAAAGGAAAACCCAAGGACAAGCTATCCAATCTTGTTGTGAATCAAGTGCCATAGAAGACTCCAGCTGTGACAGCACAAAATCTTGTTGCAGTAGTAAAGGGAGCATTGCTTATTTCAACGGAAAAAATGATTCTGAGATTTCTTTTGACAGCAGAAGAAACCAAGTACCCTGCTGCAAGCCAAAAAATGCAAAAGACTTGGACTTGAGTATTGTCAAAACTCCTTGTTGCAGTAACAAGGTTGGTGATGTTTGTTCTTCTGCTGAAAAATGTCAGCCAGGCAGTAAGGATAATGAGTTGGTCCTGCCTTCCTGTTGCAACTCAAAAAAGTTGAAAGAAAATTTGTTGGAAGATAAATCAACGAAACCTTGCTGTCGTAGTGATACTTGCAGCCCAAATGTGAACTGTTTGCAAACAGCAGATAGAGATAGTAAGTATGAAAATAATGAAAGGAAGCCTGAAGACCTGTGTTGTAAAGAGGCACAAAAAGTTGAATCTTGCTGCAGTGGAAGAAAGACCCGTGATGAGACTTCCCCATGCTGTGTCAGTGTATCCAAAGAATGCAATGGAGGACCACCACTTTTGAAAGCAAACTTGGAGAGAGGCAATGCTAAAAGTATGGGTTACACCTGCTGTGAAGAAAAGAAAAGTGTCCAATCAAAGAAACAGGTGTCATACTGTCAAGATGCTTGCTGCGAGTCAGTGGAACAACCCGAGGATTGTTGTGGATCAACAAATTGTGCCCCTTCGCTTGATGATGCCAAAGATCGCTGCTGTTCCAGTGCTTCAACTTGTGGAAGGAAGTCAGCTTTCACTATAAGTACCAGCACGTTGCCTTTAGAAAGCCCAAGTAAGCCTACTCCTGAAAATGATGACCAAGATGACATGCCGCTTCTTCCACAAAAATGCACCACTAAATTGAGAGTTCAGAATATCTGTTGCATTATGGAAGCTAATCTAGTGAGGGAATGCCTTGAGCCGATGGAGAGTGTTTTCTCTGTTGCAGTGAATGTGATTGGCCGTGTGGCACATGTGCAACATAATCCTCAGGTCACGACACCAACAGACTTGGTAAGGTGCCTCAACAAAGTTCACCTGGGTGCTAGTATCATGGAGACAGGGTCTCGCCATGACTCTGACAAGGGTGAAAAGATACCAAAATCACTGAAATTGTATGGTCTTTATCTTCTCATTCAGACAGTTCTTTTTGTCACAGCTGTGGTGGGAGATATTGTTAATGAAGGGTGGTTCCAGTGGGTTGCAGTGGCAGAAATTATGTTTGGCGTTCTACCCGTCATCAAGAAAGCATATGCTGCAATCAAGACTTGCACAGTGGACATAAGTGTTTTGATGCTGATAGCCATAGTAGGAACTATTGCTATTCAAGAGTGGGTTGAAGGAGCAGCAGTGGTCTTTGTCTTTGCAGTTGCTGAGGGGCTTCAAGACCTGTGTATGTATAAGGTGCAGCGAACCATCTCAGGGCTCATGCTGAAAGCCCCTCAAGTGGCAGTGATTGCGAAGACAGGTGAGTGTGTACCCATTGAGGATGTTGCCATAGGAACCATAATCGCGGTCAGACCAGGGGAGCTTGTGGCACTGGATGGTGTTGTTGTTAGTGGCAGGGCAGCAGTTGATGAGAGCTCAATATCAGGGGAGGCAGTGCCAGTTGAGAAGAGTGTGGATTCAGTGGTGTATAGCGGAACTGTCAATCAGAATGGGTACATTGAAGTTAGAACAACATCAGATTCCTCGTCATCAACAGTCTCAAAGGTAAACAATAAAGCTGTTCAATGTTGTTGTTGTTGTCAAACAGTGTTTTGTGAATTAATGCTCAGCTCGTATAATTTATTAGTATTGTTACTTTCAGTAGCAGTGTGTAGGAGGTTGACATATTATTTTGGTAAGATCTCCGACTATCAAAGAGAAGGTCCTGGGTTCAGTCCCCAGCCTTGTCAGGGGTTGAACTTTGGGTGGCCTTCTTTCCACACATCGGCTGGACAGGGGTGTTTAGCCATCGGTCTACTCTTAACTCCTGAATAATAGTACATGTACGTTTATTTTTTTTGAGAAAATTTTCCACCCTATACGGACCTTATTCGGGTCTGTACGGTTATTAGTTTTTGGCTGTTTCCATCCTATATGAATCGTATTTGGGCCTGTAGGACTATTAAAATCCAGCAATTTTGTCAGCAGCTCTACTGAAGAAATAAAGTATTAAAGAAAAAAAGTGTTGTCTGGTTTGAAACATCAAAGCTGAAAGGAGGTATGGTTCGAACTTTTTCTATTCATTCCCAATGCCCAAAGCTCACGACTGAATGGGATCGAAACTTGATGCTCTCAAGATGGTCAGCGGGTTTTCTTGCCATCCGACGTCAGGATGGCAATGTTGTGATGGCTGACCCATTTTCGTCAAATCGATACAATAGATATAATTTAGAACAGAAACAAAACCTTGGCAAATTGTGTTTAAAATACAAGTCAGAAGCCGAAGCAGTGCCAAAGAAGCATTGGGACCTGAAAAGGAAAAAACAAGTTGCCCTTTCTCTTTCGTTTAAATCTAAAGCTGTGAGAGAGTTTTTCCCTTCATTGAAGAATGCAAAGTCTGGTGATCCAGAACTCAAGAAAGTGTTACAGTTGGCCACCAGGTGTTAACAGAAAATTAAATCAGGTGATGAGGTAGAATTTAACAGCAAGAAAAAGTTTAGAGGGCCTGGAGCAGCTGCAGTTGTACTATAATTATAATGACATTTCGAGATATTTTCACCCTATACTATTATTCCACCCTATACTACTATTGACTTTTTGCGGTGTTTCCACCCTATACTATTATTTTACCCTATACTACTATTAAGTTTTTCATATATTGTCCACCCTATACTACTATTTTGCCTTGTATGCTTATTCAGGAGTTAAGAGTAGTCTCTTGACATTCAATGTTCAGGGGACTTAAAAGAACCAACCTGCTTGCCCATAAGAGTTGGCTAATGCCGGTGCGGTAGACTGTCACCTCCTACACTACAAAAGGAGCCAGGCCGAGAAAGGACTGGCATGCGTCCTATTGCCTGCCCTCCCGCTGAGCACCATACTCAAAAAATGTAATTGTGAATAAATAAACATCTTTCTCTAGCAGAGTTAAGGGTTTAGGATTAAGTTACAAAGCAAAGAAATTGCTTTAAACTAAACACACAAACATTACTGAGATATGTAAGAGTTCTACTTACAAGTCTTTACCATTAAATAATGATGACATATCTGTTAAATCAGTTAATTTGTAGTTTACTTGTTTAAAATGCTCATTGATTGTCATAAATTATTTAAAATTTTTTGGACCAAGTTTTCAGTAAGGGATACAACCAATGACTAAAAGGCAGCTCTTTACCCTACACCTGTGAGTTGTGATTAAGCAGTTGAACACTTGAAATGTCAGCTTTAAACCAAACCCATCAGGCAGAAAACAAGACAACATTATACTGGTCAACGATCATCAATCAAAAGTTAAACCCATATTCGGTTTACTTGCCAATGCAGAAAAACAGTTTTTGTTCAAATTAATGATTCAGAAGTCTTCCTATACTCTACATGCGTTATGAATGGGTTTTGATCAACACAAAGGTTGATATGGAACCATGTGTTCAGTAGGGGCCTTAGAGGTTTACTTAAATCCATGCACATGTGACTACAAAGCTAGATTATTGTAATAATGCTCTGTTATTAGGCCTTTCACAAAACCTGATTCAGAGACTGCAGTATGTTCAAAACTCTGCTGCACGCCTTGTTACTGGAACTAGAAAGTATGATAGCATTAGTTCTATACTCAAGGAGCTACACTGGCTACCTGTAGAGTAGCTAAAAGAATATATTGCAAAATTTTACTTTTAGCATTTAAATCACTAAATGACTTTGCACCATATCTTCTCCAGCAATTGAAGACTCAAAGTATGAACTCTGGTATCTACATCACATCCAACTTGGACCCATTCTTCCTTTTGTGTGGTCGTTTTGAATCTAGAAGTAAAATTTCGCCTGTTTGAATGGTAATTGTGCTAAGAAGAAAAATCCAAATCAAAAATATTTTTGTTATGTGTTTAAGAACATCAAGTAGATTCTAAATATGAAAAAAAAAAAAACAAGTGGTGTATACACTTTAAGAATGTAAAGAATTGTAGAGTTAAAATTATTGTATTCTAGGCTGTAATGATTGTAAAGTGCTGTTTGGTTTCTGAGAAACGGCACTATATATATAACTTTATTATAATTACATGTACTATAAAAATAATGATAACAATAAAAGCTATTATTATTAAATTGTTATTATTATTATTATTATTATTATTATTTTTATTAACATTTAAAGCGTTAGCCCTTCATTGGTGGAGCAATCTTGACCAGTAGTACTGGGCCCTCTTATCTGAGGGTACTTCAAACTGGACTACAAGGGATGGGGCAGAGAGTTTATAAATGGTCTTTTAGCATGATTTGCAAAACGTGTGAAAACACTTTGTAGGTTTCACAAATGGTCCAGGAAGCACATGCAAGTTCAGCTACCACTGAGATACTTATCAACCGGTTTGCCAAATACTACACACCAATTGTCATTGTCATTTCTGCCCTTATTGTGGTTGTTCCTGCAATTCTGGGAGCATCTGGAGTTGGGACATACCTAAGGGATATCAGTGAGTGGGGCCGGCGTGCTCTCGTAATGCTTGTCATTGCCTGCCCCTGTGCCCTGGTGATGTCCACCCCAATTGCTATTGTCTGTGGAATCACTGCTGCAGCTCGCAAGGGAGCACTAGTCAAGGTTAGTAAGGGTTTTCAATTGGTAATTTATTCGACCTTTAAGGGGGGCAAAAGATTGTGTTCTTGTTGTAATTAGAGAGATTTGACAGTGAAACAGGTCATCAGAATGCAAGAAACGCTGCCCCAAAGCTAGCAAGTGTCACTTCTGGGAGAGCTTATACAAACTGGGGTCTAAATTTAAAAAGAGCTTGAAAATTCCTTCAAAACTAACAGCAACAATTATGTCATAATCTGAGGATAACCTGGTTTTAACTTTTGAAAAATCAAAAATTTGAATCATTGTAACACAGTACCAGATGCATAACTTTCATCAAGGTTCGTAAATCATTATTTTTTAAAGGTTTTTGAGATCATTTATCCTTACTTTGCCCCCTGAAAATGACTGGATGTTTTTCCCAACAGGGGGGAGCATTCATGGAAACATTGGCACGTCTTGAAACTTTGGCCTTTGACAAGACTGGAACATTGACTGAGGGCAAGTTTCAGGTAGTTGATATTGTGTGTGAGTTTGGCGTGAATGAGAGAGAGAACTTGAGACTTGCTGCTGCACTGGAGAGTAAATCAAGCCACCCACTCGCTGCTGCCATCGTGAATGAATTTTCAGGATGTGTCGCCGAGATGGTCAAGTCTCAGGTGAGTTTTTACATAACAGTGGAACCTGGATTTACGATGTGCAATGATCGTAAAATCGAGGTATCGGTGCAAAGAGGCCCTTGATTTTGCGATATTGAGGCGAAGTTATAGGAAACATCGTTGTATGGAGGTTGAGTTGGAATAATTTGATAGGCATCGAAAATTAACAAGCTCAAAGAACTTGTTAAAGACAAGGAGGTCAAAGACGATTAAGACCTTGTCAATTATTAAATCGTTACTGCCAGGACAGTAAACGTTTGAACAGTATTTTAACGTGTGTTGTCTTGTGTTTGTCTCCGTTTGTCGATATCCGGAACCAGTTATATCATTGTATCCAGATCAAATTGCACCCTTGGGAGAATAGATTTGCATCGTAAAATCAAAGATATCGTTGTATCAAATATCGTTAGATCGAGGTATTTTTTCATACAATTTACTGTATTTTTGACAGGAGAAAGAAACGTTATAGTAAAATCGAGGATATCGTTAGATCGAGTATCTTTAAATCCAGGTTCCACTGTATAAACTTTAACTCAGTAGTTATAAATTGTCAAATAAATATTCTTTCCTATACATTTATAGCAGTTGTGCTTACATTATAAGTAAGTAAGGCCACAACACCAACAAAAATAGTTATAAAACCTACTGGCCGAATTTCTCTGTTGGATTTTCGTTGCAAAGTTTATTTTAACTTTGAAGTTGGAGTTTGTTATCAAAGTGATTAACAAAATGTGTCATACAGTAAAAACCCGCGTATAAGAACAAGTGGATTAAGAACACCCAGGCCTGATTTTAGGAAATAAAGTACCATTT
>JAOBRG010071667.1:0-21060 GCA_027574985.1 Umimayanthus nakama | reverse complement strand
GGGTCACTGTTAACGACTCAATATTTGGGGGTCACAACACTCTTTTTCAGTCTTACTAACTTTTTATAATTTTGAAACTTTCGGGGGGGGGGGCACGTGCCCTTCTTCTCCGCGGTCCCTGGTAGACTGACGTTTCCGCACTGAGAGTCTAAGACATGCCAGTTTTTTAAAGTATACACTTTCAGTTTTGAGATGAGAAATGATCCATGCAGCCTGTTTAGATGCAGCTTAACAAGCAGTTCATGTTTATATGGGTTTGTTTCATACTCTCAATCACACTTTCAGTTTGTTGCTTAAGGAGAGCAATACGTTTAGTCGAGTTTTCAGTATCGATTTAGCCTTAATCGTCGGTATCTAGGTTGCAGTTTGTAAAAATTCAAAAGTAGTCATAGCGGGACAGTACCTTAGTTTGTAAAGAATAACAAAGATTTTGAGAATTTTTGGAGATAATTTGGGTTGAAAAGTGATGTGGGGATTTGTTAGTTTTGAAGAAGTTTTTAGTTTTTATGGATTTTAGGTTTTATTAATTTTTGCTTTCTAGAAACTCAATAGAATCTTTAGCATTAGAGCAATAGGTCTACTTGCAATGAGAACAAGAATGATTTCTCAAATGGTAGTACTGCTGCACTCTTCAAATGTTTGTTCAACTCTTTGCCAGAAACCGTCAACATCGCCAAGCGAAGAGTTTCTCAAACTCAGGCCCAAGCTGACAGGTAAACCTTAAAAAGAAAAAAAAAGAACAAATCAACGGTTTAGTAATTGAGACCACTGTATGCATGTGGCTGTACGGCTTGGAAATTAAAACGTTTGTAAGACAAGGTTTTGGGGAAAGGCTCTTTATTAAGTTGAATATATTGTTTTAGGCAAAGCATACTGAAGGCGCGGTGCTACAAGTTGGTGCTATATAAACGCCGAAATGAACTTGATAAAGCTAATTCAAGAAAATACTTCCAAATTAAAAACTGTTTTTATTGACTTTGTTGAAATCTTCAGATGTCATACAAACAAAACTTTTGGTCGTCATTAGAAAGAAAGACTATAGTTTAGTGAACTGGGGTTAGTTATTTAACGAAGCTCTTTTCGGCTCAAAGAAACGAACTAGCTTGGGTGTAAAACGTACATCATGTATTTTCATGATGTGTACGTGAACTATAAGAAAATTTACAATTGCATTTTTTAAATGTTGCTTTCTTTCGGCTTTGTTATTGGAATTTGCATTTGAACTTAAAAACACCGCTTTGTAAACATAACCAAAAATTAAAAAATATCTAATTTAATGATAATAGTAGCTAAATTCAGTAATTGAATAGTAACTAAATTAATCCTGTTTAAGTTTGATCTAGAATTTGATTTAAAATATTAAAGGACAAAAACATAACTTCTACAACAGTAACTGTGTTTATCCTTTTAAAAAAAAACACATAAAAAGGTTGAAAGAGCTGAATGAAGAGAAGCGATCGTCAATCACAAAACTGAACAAGCAGATACAGGAGCAAGAGAAGAAGGATGACGATGAGACGTACGTATAACAAAGCCGCCATGCAACCGAGTTGTGTAAACTGGAGACGTTGACTTGATAGAAACAGTTTGACACGTTAAAATATATTAAAAACATCAGTCGAAAGTAGTCTAAGACGAAAGTAGTTTAACAATCCTAGTAATGCACACATGATCGGCACATTAAATGCTTTGTCTTTTATTCCAACAAAATTATAGTTGTTTGTACATTTATTTCGTTAAAGTGCAGGCCAGCCCTAGTTGAATTGGACCCGCTTGTATAAATACGGTGTCCAGATAAAATTAATAAATAAAAAATTAACTATAGCAGTAGGTTAAAAGGATGGGTATTCTTAACATAATACTGTAGACCTAGTTGCCACTGATTGCAATGACTATAGACTCCTTTTTACAGTTTTAGCCTCGACTTGGTGATCACAACTGGCGTTTTTGGAGATTCACATCTCGCCGATATGGTAGAAACCAACGTTGCTAACCTGGGTTCGACCCGGGTTAGTTTAGAAAAGTGTCGTGTATAGTTTTACTTGTAGAACTGAATCTGTTTTCACTACAATCAGCGAAAACTGGGAACTAAGGAAACTGGTCTAATGTGGTGATTAATTTGTTGTTTTGTACACGTTACAAATTGTGTATTTTGTTGAACCACATGCATGTTAGATCGTTGTCTACGTTTAAATTCAGATGTTTCCATTGTGAAAAAAGTATTAAACATTTTGTGATGCAACAAATTATATTTTCAGGAAGCGGTTTGAAGACACACTTTTTGAACTAACCGAGAGGTTTCGAAATGCAAGAGGCTATTATGTAAGTGGCAAACTTTTTCACACGACTTAATTACGACTGTCAGCAACTTTAACACGTCTTATGATAATTTAATGATGGCTTTACTATTGTTTCTTTGGACAGAAAGAACCTAATATCCTTAAAGAAATAGAGAGATGCAATGCTGATTCTGCAAATGCTGTGGTACAAGGTTAGAAAATATTTTGTTTTGCCTCCTACTAGGTAATAAATTCATTGGGAATCCGATTTGCATTGTGCATTCGTCAAGTTCCAATTTAACATTAGACAAGGCTCAATCCAAAATCTATTACAGTCCGTTTATTAAGGGAAATCCAATGGAAAACGGTAACAAATAAAGAGTTTCCTTCTAAAAGAAACGATCCAGCCAGAATGGTGAAATTCACCGCAGTATTTGCACTTAATCCACAGTGAAAGACCTGCAAGGCACTTTTGAAGAGCTCAGTCAATCAATGCAAAATCTTGAGCTGGAGAACAAGATTGAAAAAGGTATGGATGAAGACTTGTGTGCTAATATAACCAATTTGTGATAGGAAAAGAAATATTTTAGATGTTAAAGTGCCCTTAAGTCGCATATTTAGTACTCTGCTTCCTGTTTCTGTTCACAGAAAAGAGTGCGAAAACATTGGAATATGGCGTAACGCCAGAAGAGCTACAAACAGCCCAGTAAGTTTTTCCAAAACTCGTCACACACGATACTATAAAAATAATCATATTTAATAATGATAATATATTGATACAACACAATACAATACAACTAGTGAAATGTGGTGACGCCTGTGATACTGAATATTTAGTTGTGTATTAAAGTTAATACTGCTTTGTTTTATTTTTTACTTAATGGTCCTACATTTGCTTTTACAAAGTGAAGGTGTATAGTTTAGTTTCTCTTTTCACAGGGAAGTATTTTGTGCGATGAACAAAGAAGCTGCGGGTTTTTTCGCCCAGTGTGAACGTGAACTCGAGGAGGAGCAAAAGATGTAAGAGTAAACAGAATCGTACATGTGCTTAAGTTTATAATCAAGAGAAACAAAGGATACCGAAAATTTGACAAGTTTGTTTTCGGGTGTACAGTAAGAGAGACTGAAAATTGTTCTAATTTTGGATGGGTGGGTTGCAGTTGAAATTATAATCTATAATTGGCAATTAAGGCTGGATTAATCTGGTTGCTATTGCATTAAGTGATAGCACATCAAAATTTGTATAATATACCCGTTGACGATTTTGCAAAACTAACAAAAATGTTTTTGGATCTACGTACGACGGATACAAAAGATATAAGTTAATATGTGAAAAATTGATATCGTAAATTGCAAAGAAAATAAAAAAGTTTAAGAATATAAGTCAGCAGAATACTGATTAGAACATCAAATACACAGGAGCGTACAGGAAATTAGAAATGGATTTAACCTCCTCACGGTAACATTATTTTATTCTTTGACTTGTTAGTCTTACGAACTTGAAGACTGAAGAACGCGAACTGACAGCGTCAAGGGAAAGCCTCGAGAGTGGACAAACACAGCAGGTATCAATAAAAAAGCAGCACAGTTTAGTCAAAAAGTACTCATAATGAAAGTGGCCAGCGTCGTTGACAAAAGAAAATGAGGATCAGTCTGCAGTTGGACAAATCATGCTGAAAATGAACAGTGTAAACTACATTTTTCTTTTAATCTTCTCTAATTCTAGGATTGTTTACTTGCATGAACAAGCCTGAACAAAATTAATGGCTGTGTAAACTGGACGCTCGCGTGTTTACCAAAAATATTCTGCTCTCCCACGGTATGGTATAAGCGGTTCTCAGAACTTTTCATTTTCATTATAATTTATATAAACAAACGTTTCTTTCTTAGTCCTATCTTGAGAAGTGTTAGCATTTTTTAAAATTTTCTCCACGTTCTTATGACGAAAAATAGCTCTTCAGTATGACAAAGCCGCATGACTGATTTGTATTAAAATGCAATTCGGTGTTGTATCCGATAGGAGTTAATCGGTGGCTCAACTGCAAATCTCGAAAGTGAGAAAAGTGACAGGACTTCAACTACAAGTGTTCCTGTGGAGCGAGTGTCTAGCCTACAAGCGTTATCCAACAGTAATACGACAGTGGTAGATGATTCAGTGACGGAAAGACAAGGTCTGGCATCAGTCCCGTTAGTTACTGGTCATCATAAAGTCAACGGTAAGCAACATGTTTGCTGAAAACTTCTATCCTTATATATAAATAAGGAAAGGTGATCTAGTATGATAATTTCAGTCTCAAATCAAACTATTATACAGCTAAAATAGTTCCTAAAGAGAGCTACATTAGCAAGTACGTTAGTAGGTAAGTGAGTAAGTAATACATAATAAGTGACTTGAGTAAGTGGTAATTTTAGCAAGAAGTACTCAAGCAAGTAACTGTAAGTAAGTGGGTGAGTGAGTGAGTAAGTACGTGAGTGAGTAAGTTGGTAAGTAAGTAACCATAAGCAAGTAAGTAAATATAAAGTAAGTAAGAAAGTGCGTTAGCCACTGTAAAGCTAGTAGATGTTGCTATACTAAGTATAAGTAGCAGTACTTATCTACGCCGTTAACTAGAAAGGGGTCTAACTCAGAAAACTAGGCATCTGTTGGACAACAATGGTTTTGCTTTTCGAATGTTTTTCCTTCAGTCCTCTCTTAACTGCGGTTGTATTAGAAGGCCAAGTTTCTAAAGATTGAGCGAAAATATATTCGGTTATTGTCAAATTTGTTTTGGGAAGGAGGGCATGCGCAGAAGCCAAAATTTCGAGATGGTCGTTTTTTCAGTGAAAAAAAACTTCATACGGCATCTCGCTCAGTTCAACTTCTCGCCTCTTTTATTAGCTTTTCTCTTGAAATACTATCCTAGTTTGCATGTTGTGAAAAGATTATCGAACTAGCGCCTATAAATAGCCTGAAACTTGGAGAAAATCAGCGAGTAGTTTTTAGTCTCTCTGATATGCTTCCTATTGACGCGCTTCTTATACTTAAGTAAATTAGTACTAATTAACCACTGATTCAGCGATTGTATTTTTGCATGCAGGAAATGACCAAAGCAAAGTTCAAGACACACTCAGGTCGCCCACCAGGAATAGGTCGTTTCAAAGTCGTTCCTATTTTATTTCTTCTCCTTTTATTAAAAGAAAGTAACTTTTAATATGCCTGAAAAAAGAGCTAAAGACGCACGTGGTTACAGAAGGAAATTTTCGACGGTATCGGTATTAACTGAACTTTAACACTATTATCAAAAGAACGATACTCCGGACATAAATTAATGTTTTGTAGATTACGATAGTAACAGCTCGATAAGCTGAGAATTACAAAGGACTATCTCTGGTTTTACCTCAAACTTGCTTGTAATGGTAATTAGGTTTCAAATGTTGATTTAGTAATGTTTCTTAACTCGGCTGACTTTTGTTAGACGAGAACGAGTGCCCAAAGGCTCAGTGTTTTACTTAAATGTTAGTGGACTGCGTTAGTGTGCTTGCTCTTGTGTTGGAAACAACTTTATGTCCTTGAAGGTATAAAACTCAAGAATGTTTGTGACTTTGCCTCATTGTTTTCTGATTTTAGGCCGTGCGATGCATCTTTAGTTTCACTGCATACTGTGAAAGGCTGAGAGTTTCCCTCTATAAAAGCAGCTTAAACTGTTTACAAACTTTGATTACGTGGATAAAGGTTTATTTCTTTTCAATAATCCTGACCCATATGTTACTTTCTAACTTACATAAATAAAGAAGTCAAAACTTCTTTTAAATCTATATAATTATGCAATATCAAACACTTCACACACTTTATTGAAGTTTAAGTATTCCTAAAATTTTACGATATACATCGTAGGAGCGAGAGAGCTTTGAAGCGCCGAAGCACCAGAATCGGAAAACTGAAGAAAGATTTGGTAATGCCATGCAGGCATAGGAATAGAATAAAGTTGTTGAGGGGGTTAAACTACAAAGACGCAGTCATTTAAACTGTGTGAATTTTTGGTTTCTGATAGTCTAAGGGCGCTTTCACTTTTGATCATGGTTAGTCAATGTACGCCGTCATCAGTTCACAAAAATATTTGTTTCATGTTAACTATATCGGAGCTCATTTGGCATTTGGGTTGCTTAACAAATTTATGTAAGTTCCGTGCATCCTGGCGGCAATGTCTACGTACTGAAGTCGAAAAGAACTGTGAGATAAGTGGGGTCTATTACAGACTGAGTTGCTTTCAACTCATCACAAAAACATACATCTTTTTAAAATTAGGATGTATTCGCAAACAATGTTACAAAAGGTTGTCATACTCTTTGCTAACATGTAAATACTGAGATGGGATCAAACATTCCAATATCGCATGATTACGTTTCCAACACCGCGACGAGGTATGCCACTATGTGTTTATGATCGGAGTCACGTTTACAAAATTCCCAGCTAGGAAAAAGAACTAAAGTTCTGAAGAAATGTAGCTCTGCAAGAAACTCAATCTGTTTTCCCGGGAAGACAACCAGATCTACACTTGTGTAAAATTAGAACAAACTATGAAAGTGTTTTGCTTGTTACGAGTGGCTGTAGGTGTTGTTGCATTAGCGCCACGGATTGACGGTAAGTCTTCCATCTATGGTTCCCTGAGTATTCTCTATCTAAAAAAGTACCCGAGTTTTCATATCAGGCAACTAGTTCAAAATTCAACCTGAATCAAAGTCTTAGATTTAAATTATTCTAACTTGTTTATACTATATTTTACTGAAATTCGGTTGAACTTGCTAATACACAACATGCACAGCTGATGAGACTGTTCGGTTTGCAACGAAAGGGAGGGGGTACATATACATGTATTAGAAAATTTGGGGGTTATAAGGACAGAGACACTTGAACATTTTCTTACAGTTCTTATATATTCAGCCCTCAGTTCTTGGTAATTCTTATGGTTTGTTCAATGTAACAGAGATCAGCAGCAACTTGGAACCGTCTCTAGTAACTAACCTTACCCTTGTTTTTGTTGTGCACAACCTTCACCACTAATTGACTAAAAACACCAGGGACCGGTTGTTCAAAGGTGAGTTAAATTGGACCCAAGGTTAAGCGAAACTTTCGACATAGTTCTTTCATATAGAAACGCATCTGGTCTTTCCAAATTATTATGGAAGAACACATCAAGTAAACCCAGTTGTGTAAACCAAAAATGACAGCCAAAATCAATCTTTAAGGAAGTAAACTCAATCGTGAGATAAATACTTAACTCTGGATTAGCGCTAACTCACCTTCGAGCAACCGGGCCCTGATATTATATCAAAATACCATCTCAAGTGAAAATCTAATGACAGGCAAAACAATTTTAATTAAATCCAACAATAGATAATTATTTCAGAATTAATGCTCAAATTTCCATCTAAATATTTGATATGTTTACCAATGATGTTTGTGGTATTGTTTAACAATTGGTACTCATAATCGATTAGATCTTCGTAACTATAGAAGACTTCCGAATCATCGATTTCGATCGATTGTTCTTCCTACGCTAACTTACTCCGATAGTGCAAAACTCCCAAGACTTTTGCAGTTGCATTTTCCTTGAAGGTTCGATTTCTTTATAGAGATCAGTAAATAGACTTAAAGCAGACAGGCAAAGTATTTTTATTGGTTCGGTGTGTAATAACAAAATCCAGTTGCGATAGATATAAGTTACTTTCGTTGCTTTGTACCTGCCTTAAGCAGAATATTATGAGAAACCTTGGAGGGCTTACTCCCTTCCTCTACCCCCCCCCCCCCGCCTCCACCTTATCCAAAGTCAGTGTAAAGAGTCGTAAGTTCACTGTTCATGTACATGGTACATGGCATAGTACTCAATTGTAACTGGTGACAAGTCACCCCCCCCCCCCCCATTTTGAGCTAAGACGTAAGGAAAATACGGGAAGCAAGCTCCCAGCTCACATATTTTTGTGATCAGACAATGAGTAGTCACTCCCTCCCCCTTTACAAAAGTCACCCCCTTTTAAAAAAATCCTGGATCCCCCTTTAGTACCTGCTTAAAGTTTATTGACAAGAAAGCTAGCTGTAAGCTAGAAAATCTATGCTATTCGGATACCAATCTAGGTTAACTTTCCGGTGGTAAAAAGTATGGACGGCTTGTCTTAGGCGGCAAAAAAGGTTGGATTGTGCACATTGGCCCGGTTATGGATCGTGATAGTTCTAAAAAGTTAAAGTGGTGTCAATCATTCAATTGTTTTCTGGGCCGAAATACAGAACATTAAATTGGTTAAAAATGCAACCCAAACACAGGTGATTAATCATAGGTCTTTATGGTAGATTGAGATGTTAACTTTTAGAATTGCTTGGATAAATAGCATATAAAGTCGAACTTCTGGATAAACTGGTTCAGTCATGAAAGACATGATAGAACCCTTTCAGTTTAGTTCTATCTTGCCAGGGTTGACCGAGTCAGTACATAACCTGACTATTGGAGCGTACTTCCCCCTCACTGGTCCCTGTTGGTCGGGAGGTAACGCTACCAAGACCGCTACAAAACTCGCCCTCGATCAGGTGAATAAACGAGACGACATTCTGAGGGGATATTACCTCCAGATGATTTGGAATGACACACAGGTAAGTTATAAGTGCAGTAATATAAATATGTTTTATTATAAATTGCCTTTTAAGACCGTTAACACTGTCCCCCCAACCCTCCAGGTACTACTCAAAGTGTTTGGTGGGGATGTGCGGCGCCTTTGTACTACCCGTTTTCATACCAAATTGTGCTGATTTAAAGCTGGCGATAAAACGTTTTACCAATTCTGTGTGGACATATCACTTAATTGGCTTAATCGGTTTGAAGCATTGATCAAATGTAGATGTCACGTCAGTCAATGCAAGGTATGATCTTTAAACTTGCGTTTGGCTTGCGCTCAGTTTGGCCACCAATGAAGAACCCCGGGGGGAACTCTGGGGTAGTGAAAAGGATAAGGATGACCGTCCGAAATCCTAGAAAACTACCATAAAAATTACCAAGCCGTAAAAATTTGCGCACCCTAAAACAAATCCCCTAATCAAAAATTCACCCCCAAAAATACTAATAAGCTGGAGTTTATTAAAGAAACGTCTTCAAAAGAGCTAAAAGTCTCAAACAGTCCTTTCACTGAATTCCTCAGTCTCAAACTGTCCTCAGTCTCAAACTGATCAGTATGTTTTCTTCCGTTTTTCAGTGTGACCCAGGCGTAGGTCTTCACATTATGTACGATCACATTTACAAGAAGCCTCAGAAAGTCATGCTGCTCGGAGCAGCTTTCTCTGGAGTCACGCAGCCCATTGCAGAAATAGCTAACAGCTGGAATTTGGTTCAGGTAATAACTTCAATTACCTGCATGCAAAGCCTCAGTTTGGAAACTGATATAAACGTACACAATCTTTTCATAAAAAGCTCAGGGGTTAATAGGAGAAGGAAGGAACAAGTTTAGGTGGACTAATGTTGTTTTTCAGTACCTTTTCCAGGTATTGTGTAGTTTCACTAAACGAGGCGTGTTTGTATGTGCATGTGTGAGGCTACGGTGACGGTAGGCGGCTGTTGCTAGATGTGCTTGGATGGTGGGGGAGAGGGTAGGGGAGATGGGGTCAGTTGTTTTATTCCTCTCTATATTTATGCAGTATATCACATATCTTGTATAATATTTGATAAAATTTTAGTATTGTGGTGAAGAGCCATGTTATTGGAATGCTGCAATAAAAACATTACCATTATTATTATTATTTTTATTTATAAGTATTCTTCCATTTTCATCAGAATTCATTTGACGAGTATATTATAGATAACCAATGTCTAGTAAACTCCAGATTCTCAAATTGCGTTTCGCAGATATCTTATGCAGCTACCTCCCCCGCATTCAGTGACCGTCAAAAATATCCGAGGTTTTTCCGCACCATTTCATCAGACTCTGCGTTCAACCCTGCGAGAGTCGCACTGATAAACAAATTCGGATGGAAGCGGGTCGCCACACTGCATCACGAACACCCATCTGGGATATTCTCGGAAGTTAGTACACATTGTTGTTTGTACGATAGTCGTTCGTTCAATCACCAGTTAACTTGTCAGTTTGTCAGTGTACAGCTGTTAGTATGTCTGTCTATTTGTTGACTACTTGCTCGTTTACATATTTTTTATGTTTGACTGCGTAGCTCAGTATTCACGGTAAGTTGAAAAGAAGGAACTTTACTCTCCACTGCTCAATTCTCCCTCATAGTCCTCTGTCTGTCAATCGATTATTTTGCCTGTGTGGTTGTCTATCTATCTGCTTGTTGCCTGTCAATGTCTCTTCTTGACAGTTCACTTTTTCGTGCCCATTGCTTTGTGGCAACCGTCTATTATCACACAACGGTAAACGTTTTCAGTTAGAAACTGTTGGTGCACTAGCCTGATGTCAAGTGGAACAGGCATCTATAAAAAATGTACTGTTTTGAAATAAAAAGCTCTCACCTTCACTCGCTGTGTTTTGTTTCAATGTGGGATAACGTTAATACATAGAGAAAATTTAAGTTACACGCGAACCTTGCTGGATTACCCGTTTCCCGTGAAACAAAGTTTACCGCAACAGCCGCTAAATCTAAGAAACGTTTTCTTTAATTTCAGGCCGTGCAGAAACTGCGTAACCGCTTACGGGCTGAGAACATCTCTATCGTTGCTTCTGAGAGCTTTACTACGAGCCCTGCTAATCAGATCTCTAACCTCAAGGTTGGTGACAAGAGGGTATAGGCGGTGGAAAGAAGGAGTAGAAAATCTTTGGATTCTTTCGAACATCAGACGGGCAGCTATGTTAAAGTTTTTATATTAACTCTGTAGCTCCAGTCATTCGCGGGAAACTGTCACTTGTACTCGTGCACCAACAACGCTGACGCTAAAAACTTAACCCGTATTTAGCTTGTAGTATCCTTATTTTCCCCCCTGTGATTCACGTTCTCGTCCATAATTTGTTGTGTGCGCTAACAGGAAAGGGTGGCTAAGTATCTTTTTCTCATGGTTAACATGTTAACTGTTAACATCCTAAATTTCTGACTCCTGTTTTCATGTACCTATAAACGTCCTTAACTTCTGACTCCTATTTTAATGACCTGTGTACGTTCTAAAATTTTTACCCCAATTTCGATCTACCTATTTACATCCTATGATCCTTATTTTCATCCTAAGTTTCCATGTACCGCTATACACCTAATTCAAAAAAGGTTGTCTTCCGATTTGTTGCATTGTGCATTGCGCGTTGTTGCATACCCAGACCGCAATGTACCATGAATAAAACGAAGCTTTGAATAGCATTGTAGGTGTCTACCGTGATACATCGACATTGTTTCCAGGGCTAACACACGAATGTCGCTTTTTCATTTAGGCACCTACTTAAAAATTCGTTACATCCATGCTGCGTTGCGGTCTGGAAATACAACAAAGCGCAATGCACAATGCAACAAATCAGAACACAACCTTTTTCGAATTAGGCGTATACATCCTAAATTTCTAACACTACATGTGCTTATATACGTCTAAAAAATCTGACCCCGATTTACGCGTACCTATTTTCGTCCCATGACCCCTAATGCCATGTACCTATACCTGTACAAAATACGAAAATACAAGCAAGGTTAATGCTCAACAGTTGACTTTTGTGGAGGTTGTAAGCCGGCATTCATTGTTTATCTTACAATAAGTATCAATAAAACCCATTCGGCATTTATATGAAAGAAAAGGATTTGATCATTAATCTTACTACATTTAGCTTGTCTTTCTTAGTAAAGAAATGAAAAGTTGATTTACCATAAAGTCGTTTTGGTGTCCAGCTATGTTCTGAAAGTAGATTATCACCTTACTTGTGGCTGAAAGGGAAATAAGGGGAAATGAGGGAATTGGAGGGAGGAAGTCGATTTAAATAGAAATGTGTTCTGGGAACTTGAGGGCTTAAATTTGATAATTTTTTCCGCTGGATGTTTGCCCTTAATACACGTATCATACATGTACATGGAACATGGAAATTGCTCAGTAGTACCTAGCCGCTGTCGGGACGGACCGTCCCGGAGTCTCGGAGGATGAACAATTATGTACAAGCAACTAACTGTTTTAAACTGATACGAAAACTTGAAGTTTAAAAAAACAGTAGGTTGCGTTTACAATTTTCGGACATATTATCTGCAAACAGTACTTTTCACTAGTTTTCATATGATCTACTAACGCTAACTTATAGAACACTTATCAAATAAGCCAGTATTAATTTGTAAAGATACCAAATACTTCTATAATATTCAAAACATTTAGAATAATAGATATAGAATAATATTGGATGAAGTGCATGAACGTTCTTAAATTTCAGTAACCTCGAATAATCTTAAGTGAAATATGTCTATACATCCAAAGACTGGCCAAATTAACGCCCTGCTATCAATGCTGACCAGAATAAACGTGAAGTTGTACTGCTCTTTAACGATATTTAGCTCTCCTTTCTCTTTTCAAAATTTATAGCAAAAAATTTAAGGTTCCATTGTCAGTCTCTGTCTGAAGTATATGTTCGCACTCTTGAATTTTGGCATTTCTCAGCCTAAACAATCTAATAAATTAAAGCGGCGGCAAAAACGAGTGTATCTCTGTTTTAAGTCTGCTTTTCATGAGGGATGTATTACAGTAACGTTTCTTTTGTTACGCACTGACACTTTGTACAGAAAAAAGATGCAAGAATAATTATTGGAAACTTCTACGAAGAAGAAGCAAGGAAAGTATTTTGTGAGGTAAAGTGTTTTATGTTAAGACCGCGAGAAACCTGAGTGAGTGGCTCCTGACATAACGTCAGTTGTTCAGTTGCAGTGTTACCTTTTAAAGGACTACATCGAGCTGGGTACATTTAGACCCAGTCCACAGAACAATTAATACAACTTTTGTTCTCCTGTAAGTACCCCCTTTCGAAATATTGGCAGTCCTTGGGGACAGGTAGAACGTTTCAGTTTGCAGCCTAAACTAAATGAATTTAGAAGTATTTTAAACAAAAAAACCTGATTTACAGTTTTCCATCGGCAAACAAATATTGAAAGTAAGCTTTCATTTAATTTAGTATACAGCTTGTTGATTTGATACTCCAATAAATATAAAACACTTTTAGTCCGTTTTTCTTGCACAGAGTGCAATTAAACTATTTTAATAGTAATAACTTAGATCATTCTATCATTATCAATTCATTATAGTTAGCATTGTCTATAACATTATACCATTGTCATTGTCATTGTTAATAACATAATTATTACTATTATTATTATTAGCCTCCAAAGTAGCCGCCTTGATTTTTTCGCAGCGGGGCCGCTCGCTGCTTTTGGAGGCAATATTGTTATTCTATCTGTTGGTGTTATTATTACTACAATTATTATTATTATTAATACTATTATTATTATTATTATTATTGTTATTATTATTATTATTATTATTATTATTATAATAATAATTGCTATCAGCGTGTTCATGCATGAAGCGTTCGTTTATAGGCGTACAAACAAGGAATGTATGGAGGTAACTATGTCTGGATGATCATTGGCTGGTACGACGCTAACTGGTGGGAGCGCTACCTGGATACAGAAGGGGTGGGGTGCACCGTGAATGAGATGAGGAGGGCCACAAAGGGGTACATCAGTACGGATCACATGAAACTCAATGAGGACGACAACACAGCCAATGTATCAACGGTGTCTGGGTTGGTAAGTTGGAACCTTAAATGTGACAACGCGAACGTGAAAGGCTTCCGAAGTAGTTTGCAATGTTTCAGCCATATTTACACATGGGTTGGGACAAGTCAACATGTAACTGTGACGTGCGGTTGTTCTTAATCAATATGTTTCAGAATACTTCTTTTTCTAATTTCGCTAATTGTTTTACATTTCGAAACATTAAAATGGTAATCGTCTGTTAACCTACCAGTACCATTCAGTTCTCCTTCCAAAGACATGCGACTGCATTCAAATTGATGGGATCGGCTTTCCTTCTACAGCCACGATCTTTTTTAATAGTCTACTTCAACTAGGATTTACCACAAGCTTGGACGCACACCGTTTCTGCTGTATAAGGTGCTACGACTGTTTCGTCACGGTCAGGGGATGGTGCTTGGTTCGCAGGCGAATACTGTGGCATTCTTATGAAATACGAACACAATTAAACAAGGAAAACGCGTCTACTTTCCTTTCAACTTGATCTCAAAACTTTCCTTAAGCCTGCGGGAAAGAGTCGCGAAATGAAAATTTGTTGTAAAAGAAACTGCGAAACAAAAAGAAAGGGGCAAGAAAAACAACAACAAAAAAAACTTGCAAGACTGTGTTGAAGCAAGTCACTTCAATACGCTATAGTACGCGACGTTTAAAAGGTCAAAGCAAATAAAAAGAGCTTCCATAGTTTCTTTTGACCGCAGCATGCCTCTGTTTCGCCTCGTATTTAGTCTTAGCATGTGTGATACAATGTCAATTTCAGTTTGTAGTGCTTAAGATTATCATTTCAAAAACGTGTATCTATCTGCATGTACTACTGTTGAGAACCCCGAACTTTCTAAAGCTTCCCGAATGCATCTATTCACAGTTCTCGGAAACGGATGGCACTACTCTAATTGTTTCAAATTAGCTCAACAGACAGCCTTTTTTTCGAAATGATACCCAACCAACGTTTTAATAAGAAGACTGGTGGGTTTGTGTTACGGGACTTACGAAAATGACTCTGTGTACATTAATACGAAAACTATTACTGCCAGAAAACTACGTACCTTATATCACTTTTAGCAATACACTTAAATTTGTTTAATTTCACAAAGTTTTATCGAGTAGAAGGGCATAATGATGAAGCTAACAGATGTCTAGAACTCATAAAATTATTTGAGAAACAACTTAATCAATTGTTTTCATTCACCCTTTTGTACCGCTCATTTTCTTTGTTTCGCAGACGGCACTGCAATACGCAACAGTGTTCGAGAACCTGACGGGACTGGACGCGCATCTGGAGTCGTCCTTCGCGTACGACGCAGTGTGGGCGATGGCGCTGGCGCTCGATAACGCATCTAAAGTGTTGGATCAAACAGGTATGCGAGACTTTCCAAATAAACATTGTAACTTTGTTTCAAAGTCAAGCGATGACCGCCTTTTACGGAAGCATGATACAGTCGTTTGGGTTGAACCTTGAAGTGTGCGTATCTCCCTTATTGAACGAGCTGCCACTGACTGTACAGCAAAACATCTGCTCCTGTGCATGAACTTTTGAAAATCAGACTCAAAACGCATCTTTTTAGGTTGCGGTAGACCTTGAGCGGTGAAGCCAATGATAAGTTAGTAGCTCTGTTAATACACGTGAACTGGTTTAAAACTAAGAAACCTAATCATCTCTCTTTGTCACAATGGTGGTGTACGTTATTTTTACAATTAACTGGTCTGTCTCTGTAACAAAACCTGCCTGCTGCGACTTTTGCAACCAGTCGTTTTTAGCCTTTGTAAAATGCCAAAGAACCTCAGTTCTATTTTCTGACATCGTTTGCACTTATCATTTTAAATCATCAGATTTTAAACACTAACAGCGTATCAACGTTTTTAATATCGTATGTCTTCCGCAGTTAAGAACTGGTGAAGTGTGCCCAAAACACTGCTAAATGTTAAACCCAAAATGTGAACAACAGATAGTTGAAAATTGTGAGTATTTTGAATAAGTTTTGAAAAAAAAAATGTCTTGAAAGTAAATACCACACATAATGCTCGTATACTGTTGTAGATGATGGGAAACGGCTGGAGAACTTCACATACACTGACAGTGAAATGGCGAATTTGTTCGAGTCTGTTTTATACAACTTAAGTTTCCTTGGAGTGACGGTGAGTTTAAATATATTGTGACTTCAGTTTCGAATTTTGTATTGATTTGTATTGCAATACTTAATATAACAAGACAAGCATACTGCTGTTATACACTATTGCAATCTTTTTCTTAGTACGAGTTCCCCGGGGGAGGGGGAGGTCAGGGGCTAAGTACCCGGTCGCTTTTGTATGCCGATAGTCCATACCAGGGCCCGGTTGCTCGAAGGTGAGTTAAAGTTAACCCAGGGTTAGGCAAAACTTTGAACATAATTCCTTTATCTAGAAACGCATCTGGTCTTTCCAAAATCATTATTATTGAAGAACATGTGAAGTAAACCCAATTATTTAAATCCAAAATGACAGCCAAAGTCAATCTTTAAGGAGGTCAGTAAATTCAATCGTGAGTTAAATATTTAACTCTGAGTTTGCGCTAACTCTCCTTCGAGCAACCGGGCCCTGGTCAGTTTAAACTCAAAAGTTAAATTTTTATAAAGGTTGTTAAGATTGTTAACTCAAAAAACAACTGGGCTTGTATTGGCAATAGTTCCTGGGTTCAAAACAGAAAGTTTCTTTACGAGGTTTTGTCCTCAGTTAATATGCTGCTTTTCGGCGACTGAATGAAACGGTTAAAACAAGTTGTCATTAGCCTTGCTATTTAAATGGAACGGCCTTCGATAGAAAAATATCACTAACCATGTCCTGAAACGATAGTTGTTTTAACAGTTTTGAACAAATTGGAAACATATTTTCGGAGTTATAGACCTGAACTTGAAATTTGTTTCAAACGATGTTTGTCCTAAGGCCGTGACACGCAATGCAGCATTGCAGGACACATTGCATGCAATTCTTGCACTTAGCGTGCCACTGCCTAAAAGTATTGCGTGCAACAGTTTTAGAGAGCTGACACACGGTGCAATATCCACGTTGCGGGAAATATTGCGCGTGATCTCACAACTGGTGGCAGGGACTTTGGCGAAAAGTTTATGAAAAGGCTAGAGCACAAGATTTCCGCTCCCCTGGCCAATCCCCCTCCCGTCCCATCCTCCTGAGAGTTTTCCCGGGGACGGCGACAACGTTGTCAGAGATAATTGCAGATTTTAATCGTAGAAAGGATTCGCGTGAGTTAAGTTTTATCCAAAATTGTACAAGTTACAATGGGAATGTCACACTAATCTTGTTTTTTAAAGCTAGTCAGTGATGTTTTTGTGCGTGTGTCACTACTTGAAAGACACAAGTTTTATTTACCATATCAATACGCAAATGCTAACATAGATTGAAAGGACACATAGACTGCAAAACAGGTGCACAGTTTTACCGCTTTTGATAATTGGTACGACTATTGAAAACCACATTTTAAAACTTGCCTCCAGTCTTATGATTGTTATGTTATTTCAATTCACTGCAGGGGCCTGTGTCATTTACTAAGAATGGAGAAAGAATTGGTTTAACTCAGATAGAACAAAATCAAGGTCGGTCGCAGTTACTATTCGATCTAATAACTCTAAGTGTTAGAAGCATGAACACATGTAAAAACACGTTTTATAACGGAAGAGTTTTGAAGTAAGGTTGTTAAATAACTTTTACACAACGACAAGTATGATGCTTTTACAGGCACAGCTTGTGCCATGACGATTATACGATATTAGCTAACACAAGCTTATCTATACAAACAATTTCATAATTGTGAATTTCTGTGTTTACTGAGAATAGAGTTGTTAAACAACATTTCATTAATTGTTGAACTATTTCCTGGCCAACTCAAGTTCTTCTTGTTCCGTTTCAGGTGGCCAAATAAGGACAGTTGGTGTCTACGTCACAAACCAGGACAAACTTGTATTGAGCACAAAAACTCGTATTCAGTGGCAAGGTAATCTGAGATCTTAATCAACTAATCACTTGATCAACAATCAATCAATCAATCAATCAACTAATCAAACAATCAAATAAGGTTTTCGATGTTTTAACAAATTATCGTAATCATGTCAAAATTTGATAGCTCCAGTAATAAGTTTAAAAAAGTCTTTCCAAACAAGCCGTTAACATACTCACGTAGTTACATACCTATAACTTCTTATATGAAGCTACAGATACTCTTAATTACTTACTTTACCCCAACCAGCCTACCGATTAATTACTTTTTTATTACTGATACTTTCTTACTTACTTATCTCACTTACCTACTTACTTACTTACAACGTTTTTAACTTACGGACACTTTACCTACCTAGCTACCTACCTACCTACTTGTGTTTTTACTCAGTTATAATTTACTAAACTACTCTTACCTACCTTCCTATTTATTTTCATCTTACTAACTTTCTACCCACCGAATTACCTGCCTAGTTACTTATCTACTTAATTACCCATTTTATTACTTACTTACTGACAGACCGACTGACTGACTGACTCACTCACTCATAATCGGTACAAATTGCACGTAAGTATAACTCTCTAACGCTAGGGGTAACTAAAGGTTGGACTTTGTCATAATTAATAGTGTTATACTTTTAAAATTATTTACCTTTTTTTAGGTTCTGGACCTCCCAAGGACCACACATTACACGATGTAGAAATTAGAAGAATCTCCACTGGATTGTATGCGTTTTTAGCTACTGTGGCAACAGTCGGTGTTATACTAGCGAGTATATTCTTGGCCATAAATGTGAAATTTCAAGATGAGAGGTAAGCAACGGCAACACGAAATATAACTGAAATGAACAGCAGTTTTACTACAAAATTCGAGGGGAAAATATTTTTTTCAATATGTAAGTGAAAATAAGGCAGTAATCTCCTTCTTCTTCTTCTTCTTCACATGCATATGTTGTTTTATGCTTTATTAGGTTGATAAAGATGTCCAGTCCACGCCTGAACAACTTGATAATCGTGGGGTGTATCATTGCCTACATGACTGTTTTCATGTTCGGCCTGGACGGCAAATGGATCACATCAAGGGCATTTGGAGATATTTGCGTGGTATGTGGCTTGTCTTGTTTTAAAGTCCGATGTTGTTTTTATTCTTGGAATAAGTGAGAACAAATACGAGTCGTAGCTATATCACAAACTAAGGAATGATTTATGGGTAAGATAGTAACCCTAAAGCCTGGTTCACACGTTCAGGGGAAAACTTGTAAAGGAATTGCAAGTGTGCAATATTATGGAACGTACCACTTGAGTGTTTATTTCTCTTTTTCTTCGTTATTTGAATTTCCTACATGTATGCCAGTTTAATTCAAGTCTTATATGTATGTTTGTCTTACAATTTTAACCAGGCTTTCGCTTTAAAAAGAGATCTAGGTAGATCATTCCTTGAATAGAATTCGTTGATTACGGCAATGACTTTTTGTTGTTCTTCTTCAATTGTTGGAACGCCCTCTCTTAAAAGCTTGTGCACTCAAACAAGTGGCCTTGCAGATGTACATGTAGTGTTTTAGCTCACAGATCTCCCTCCTGAATGAGTTTTAACCCAAATGAATGAAACCACCGAGTGTTTGTTGAATTGTTGCTTTCATTCCAAAGATTCGTGCCTGGGTCCTGTCCATCGGGTTCACTCTGGCCTTTGGTGCTATGTTCGCCAAGACGTGGCGTGTTCACACTATATTCAAGAACATCACTCCTCAGAAGAGGGTAATGCTGCGTGGTTGTTTGGTTTTACTTTTTTCTTTTTGGAAGCTTTTTATTCCAGTGTACAAATTTAGGTAAATTTAATAATGTTTAAAATGAAGTTGGATGTGCAAGAATCAACACTATACATAACCTGCAATCAGGCCTTCGTGGGGCGCGAAAAAAAAATAAAGAGAGCGAGAGAGAGAAAATGAAACGAAGGCCTGACACAAAACGCGTCAAACTGCCCGTTTTTACGTCCAAATTTTAGGTGTAAATCTGATTGGCTGTTTTAACAATAAGCCAGACATACTAGCTTTCTCATTGGTTGCCTAACAAAATACATCAACTTCCGGTTGAGTAACGAGAATTAAGAGAGAGTGGCGCGTCGACCGATAAATTTTGTACATGTTTGGCTGAGGAAGGTTTACAGCCGTAGCAAGAACATACCATCAAGGCATCTGCCCCAAGTCGACCAGATATTCTTGTGATTTTGCCAACAGGCTACGGGAAAGTATTTTTAAACCAAATTTTGCCCATACGCTGCAAACTAATTTGCATTCTGCATGGGAAGAAAGAACCAAGAAAGATCTGTTTTGTGTTATTTGTTGCGAGTCCATTAATCGAGTAAGAAGCTCAAAAGACTAGCTTCTGATGGAGTATACAAGATATCAACAAGTTGAAAGGTTAAGAAAATTAGGGCTTCGGTCTGCATGCTTGGAAAAGAGTCTACAGTCGGCAGGCGTTGACCGTAGAACTGTGGAATGGCGTGATTTTCAACTGATTTTCGGCAATACCGAACAATGGCTTTCTGCAGTACGGAAGAACCGCCGAAAAGTTTAAAAATGCCTTTACCATGATTGTTGACGGGGTACATACACACTATGGAGACTTGATAGGAATTTTTCAAATCTCTTTTAACATCAGCCTACTCGTATTCAAAATATTTATCTCGACTGATCACCTCCCCGAGTGTTCAGTTTGTTTATCGATACTAATAGTGTCAGTAGCCGTAGGTTTTTCATCTGACTTACTTTTACTATGATAGAATGACGTTTGGTTGCCAAATGGTCCATGAATAAAGACATTTTGGGTATCTGATATTTGCTGTCGTCTTTACAATCATACACACATGACTTGTATAGTCCGCAAAAACAATCATGCAACAACTAAACTAGCGCAGTTGCAAGTAAACAATAACCCTGCGTTACATAAAACTTCAGCTTGGCAGAGCGATGCGGTTTATTTTGCTTCTTCAACTTCACATTTCAGCACGCAGATCATGCGACAGTGGAAATTATTTTAAGGTCTTTTAAGCTTCTTCCATCAAAGTTG
>JAOBRG010071556.1:0-21060 GCA_027574985.1 Umimayanthus nakama | reverse complement strand
CTGTTTAGTATTTTACTTTAGTCAGTTTATTATGCTGTTCTAACTGAATCTTTTCGTTTTGTAGTCAAGCAAGTGCAGGAATACTTGTAGCCGAAAACAGAGCAGAACGGACACCGATCGAAAGTTCGGTGCAAACTGCTCTTGTTGCACAAAGCAGTTGCAGTGCAAGAATGGCCGACAGCAAAACATCACTCCGCTTTTGACCTTAATAATTGTATTTGTTGGTTAGATCAGACAACTACCTCATTCTGACGCATAAATAGCAACCAAGTTGACGAATAAACGTACACATACCATCCCTGATCACAAATTTACTTGTCAAACACGGGCGGAAATCCTGCTATCTCTTTGCCGGGAGAATTGACAGTGACACCAAAATCTAACCGTTGCCGCTTCGATTTCGTTGTATTGTTTGTATTTCCAGGGCCACAGTGCAGCAAATACTTAGCATAAATGTTGTGCGAGTGTTGCCCATATCCAGATACCTGTTTCTTTTTTCTCCACATCTCGAAAACAGATTGTTTGAGACAAATTTTGACAGTCCTTTCTTTGGCCGGAGGTCTCCCTCGCTTACGAGACCTACCAGTCATCATTTTGAATCGAAATAGACCACTAAATGAGCCACTATGGCTTTGAAACTTTGGATTTCAAAACCTAAATGATTAAACGATCGACTTAATAACTGAAAATTGTAAAGTATCGGAAAATTTTATGGATGGAAAGAGATTTCCAAAATGCTTTGATCACTGCTAATTTAGCGACCCCCTAAAATGGCGTATTCAAACTCGTTACCAGGTCTCTACCGTGAGGTGAAAACGGTTCTTTAACAGTGTTTATTTCAATCTAACGTTTTTAATGCTGAAATTTCCTTGGAAATTTAGTTGATTTTCAATATAAACGTAGTTTTTCTGATTTTTATTTGTGCCAATAATGAAGTTGTTTCAACATTGCTGTTGTTTATAGCTAGGTTAAGTAAGCAAAATATCAGTGCTTCTTAGTTTTCATGGCCTGGGATCTTTCCTAGTATGCCCAGGCCATACAACTTGTAATTCTTTTGCTGACCTGTGAGTACATGTATTTCTTGCCTCGAATCAGAGGAGATCTGCTCCTTTTAGGAACTTTGGATTTCAAACAAGCCATTCAAACAATGCAAGAGGTTGCAAAAGTGAATAACTAGTGTGTTTATAGTAACATTACTATAAACACACTAGTGTGACAGCGGTGACAATGGACAGCGGTTTTGTATAGCTATTTTCACATATTGTGCACATCACTGTGAAAGTAGTGGCAGCTGGCAGCGCTGTCACAGCACTGTCAGGGCCATCGCTGTCACACTAATGTGCTCATCGTTACCTCAGCACTGTCACTTCACTGCTGCCACAATGCTGTGTTCCTTTTTGCTGTCACAGCGTTGCGCTCATTTTTGTTGTCGCAACGTTGTGCACAATGGTGTCCAACCGCTGTTGGGTTTCTCTTGTACAGAACAGCTAAGTTCCTTGCACTAGCAAGGAGGAGGCCTTGGGGAGGGGGGGGGGGTCAATCGGGCCCCCATGATACGTCAAATAGTTGCACATGAAAGATCAAAAATTGGCATTTAAGGAGCTTTTGGTTAGCTTATTACTTTTTGTATAAATATTCAAGTTTTAATTAAGAAATATTGTTACGGTAGCATTCATTCCAAAAAATGGTTGTCATCTTGACCGCCATCTTGGATTTTTCAAAAATTTTATATTTTGCAAAATTGCACAAAACATTTGATTGGAGTTGAAAGTACTGCTTGCTGAATATTTCAGTTGATTGTGTGGATACATTTTCAGTAATGTTATTGTTATATGTAAGTTTTAACGTTAAATGGTAGATTTTGATACATTTTTTTAGACGATGTTCAAACGTCGTTGTGGATGTGAAGTCTGCAAAAAACCCCTTTTTACTGCTATTTGTTCTAGGTTGACCCAGTATAATGCTTAGTGCCTATTTTTCAGCTACAATTTTACGATGATTAACTGGCTGCTTTACTAATTTCTTTCCTAAGAAACTTACTAGACGCCCAATGGAGCTAAACAAAAAAGAATGATTATGCTACAGATAAGCTACATGTACACACTATCTATTTGTCTGAATTTTGTTTACTCAGCTGAAAGCGGTAAAGAACTTAGAGCACTGCTACATTCTCTTGTACTTCTCGTCGATTAGCTTTTTCTATATAACCAGACGCGGATCCACACCGGAAATCGCTTGGGTTTTTCACAATAACGACTGAAGCATACTTTGCAAGCACTAGCACAATCATATCACTAACAGTTTTTTAGGAACTGCTTTGCCATACAGACACTACAGCGTTAAAATGGACTCTGAAGAAAAACCAAACACTTCGCAAGGCTTCATCCAAGGAAATTGAAATTTGCGAGCATTCTGTCTGACTGACGAACAAAGCCAGGATAGGGGACTTTACAGAGTAAAATCGTAAACAGTTCTAGGACGGGGCAGCCCCCTCCTCCTCGGACCCCTCTAAAAGCTTGCGTTTTAGGCTTCTGCATATCTAGTTGTGTAATTCTCATTATAAATCCGGTAGGTCATTTAAATGTTAGAGTTCCCTATTTGCAATTGTAATCAACCGGCTTTACTACTCTTGGTTTACATAGTTCAACCCATTTTCACTACACTCTTTTTGACACGTGGAAGCTGCGCAGGCGGGCGATCCATTCCATTGTTAGAGTTCCTTTCTGTTAAAATTCTTGCTCAAATTTCTCGTGGTTTTAATCTTCAACAGCCTCGCGTAATACTATGTTTAATAAAATCAGTTTCTTAATCTGAACTCATCCCCAATTGGGGTCCCCTCGACTCGTAATCTGACAGAGTCATCCAAGTTTCCAAGTAGTAAACTGCGGAAGTGGTTGGATAAACAATGCGCCGAAGGAATCCACAGCCATACACTAGATCTGATCATCAAAAGAGAAGACAAAAGAGTTGCCAGTAACTTCGTAGTCTTTGATCCTGTGATTTCTGACCACTTCGCGGTGCATTGTCAACAAACATCCTTCGAAAAGATAGAGATTTATCACCAGATGCTATGATCTATTGATAAAGCATTTTTTTCTAAGGACATACTGAAACCTTCTATGATGACTACTACAAATCCGTTGATCAACAAAGAGTTGTCCTCTCTCTTGGAACAACACAGTCTCCTGAAGAACAAATAGTAACATTAAGGCCTGCCGCTCCCTGGTATTCTGAAGAGATTAGGAAGGAAAAATCAAGAAGACGAAACTTGAATGTCACTGGCGGAGAAGTCTCGACTCACCATCAATAGAGAAATCTATGTTCAGCAGTGTATCACCGTAGACACTCCGATTTGGTTATCGAAGAAGAAATTCAATTCTTCCTTTATTACTGGGGTGCCTTTTTCATGCTTTGACAAAATGGTAAGCAGGAAGTCTGAAAAATGATTCCGTATTCTAAAGATCCAAGTGAACTTGCTGATAGGTGTGTGGACTCTCTTCGTTGAGAAAATATCCGAAATCCGTACCAATCTGAACAATGACATCGAAAACTCTCCTACTGATCATGAGCAACCACATTCTGCTCCTAGACTGACTGATCTTGAACAAACTAGTTCAAGTCCTCCGTGCTAGATCCGATACCGGAGATTGTTATGAGCGACTGCCTTCATGTCCTTTTTCTCGCAATCGCCAGGATTGTAAATCTGTCCTTAACAACAGGAGTAGTTCCGACGAAGATGAAGGAAGCTTTATTATCGTCTTAATTGAACAGCAGTAGCTCAACCATGGGGAGTTTCTTAAATATTGCATCGGAGCAAGACAGATTTATACGTTTGTTTTTTTTAGCTGAAGCTTCACATGCTCCTAGAAAACGTATTACCAAGCATGGTAAAGTTTACCGCGTTGACTTCGTCTGGGGACTTCACACATTAACCGGTAATTATGTTAAACGGCTCAGTAAATTCATAAATTTGACACGAAATTCCATGTACACGTTTCTGTCAAATACAATACGAGAAACTCCAGCTTCTTTTACAAATTCTCTTGCTGAACAATTGTTAGACAATTTGCAATACGAATTCATGGACCACGAATATGTGAATAAATGAACTCAGAAACTTGTAGCGTTGCTAATATTTCCCTTTTAATTCTAAATTAAAAAATTTTCTATTTAATAACATACGTGAAAAAATTACTCAATTCCATCTGGCTGAGAGCAGTGCACTTTTGTCTTAACAAAGTGCAAAAATACTTACAAAATACAAGTTGAATCAAAATTCTTGAATCCAGTCTTCAGACCACAGGTGTCGGATTGGAATATTATTAAAATTTTTGTAAATTTCCCATTCCATTCAAGATTTTCGAGAGGGCTTCCGAAGTTTTCCGAGCATTTCCGAACACTTCCGAAAATTATCGAAAATGTTCAAAAACTGCCAGAAGATCGTTTTGAGAACTGTCCGACATTTTTCGATTTCGACCATTCCCGAAGAATTCCAATAATTTAAAAAAAGCAAGAAGGTTTTTTAAGCACTTTGCTACAAATTTCCGAAAATTTCATAAGATTTCCGAAGACGTCTGAAGGTTTCCAATGATTTCCGAAGATTTCATAAAGTATTTTATAAATTCTGGAAGGTCATCTTGAGCACTTACCGTTTTATTTCAAAAGATTTCCGAAGATTTCCAGAGACTTCTGAAGAAATCCGAAAATTTTAAAAAGTTTCGGAAAATTGTCGGAACGTTTCCTTTTGCACTCTCTGGTTCTTTTTTCTAAGTTTTCCAAAGAATGTTCAAAAAATTCAACAAAGGAGGCTCGAACCCTTACTTCTCTAGTTTTATCAACGGTCGACTGTCATATTTTTCATGTATGTTGTTAACCCTCGGAAGTCCAAGCTATTTACTGTAACAAGTTAGCCCAAGGGGGGTGGGGTCATTTGGATCCCCCCCATAGATTTTCGAAACGGTTTCACATAAAAGATCAGGCTTTTGCATGGAAGTAGCTTTTGGTTTGCTAATTACTTTCCATGACAACAACCATCTTGGTCGTCATCTTCGATTTTTCAAAAATCTTTATTTTACGCAAAAACGAGGCAAGTTTTACTGGAATAAGTAGAAAACATGTTTTTTTCAGCCTAAAAAAGGCCGAATATAATTGAGAATAGAAACTGAAAGAAGAAACGAGAACCAATTTTCCAAAAAATTTCTAGTTTTTTGTTTCGAACTTTATTTTGCATAATAAATCACGCATAAATCATAAGTGATGGCGTCATCCACTTAAAATGAAAAAATGCGCTCATTATCAGACTACAGGTACCGAAAGTTTTACTTTGATTGCTTCAAAGCTTCAAATTTTAGGTCGGAAAAACCTATGGGGGGTCCATTTGACCCTATCCCCCCTTGTACTTTCGAGGGTTAATGAGTAACTGTAGGACTTTTATCGTGCAATTTGGAATTATTTGCACTCGTGATTTTTTCTAAATGTTCAAATTTTGAGACATTTTGAAAAACTCAGTTTTGTAAACTAAATCCAAATTGCACTCGAAGCCGCATGATAGCCTCTACAGTTTGTTTAATTCTCTTTTTTGAAAAGTTGCTCTTCGCTTTGCTAATGTATTGTTCCTGTGTTTGTTTGCTTTAGTTTGCTTGCTTCGCTTGTTCTTACATAAATACTTACAACTAAGATGTATATCTGTACGTCCTGTATTAAATATTTTTCTCATTCTAATAGTTGAGGAGGTCAAAAAGACCCAAATAGCCCTATGATTTCTTTATTAACCTCCTCGCCTTGTGTTTTCTTCTTTTAGTATGTATCTTAGTGTAATTCCCTATTTAGATGATATCTCGTTATTCTTATTACTAGAAATAATCACAGATTGGGGTACTGCGTTCGACCTCTGGAAAAATTGAAAAAATAGCTTTTGAGGTAAAGGTAAAGGTAAAGCAACCTTATTTGAGGTAGAACTAGAAGCTGGATTTTTTCACTAGATAAGTTGACTAATATCTTTAAGCGTACTAGTCCTCCAACAGGGTCAGTTCTTCTTGTTGTGTACAACAGCAGCATAAGCAATAACGATAACAGCGTTGAAATTCATCAGCTATTAATTGGTTATAGCCTCGCGCCACACAAGCACAAAATAATATTATTTTGATAACCTTTAACCCCTAGCTCTGCCCGTGTTTCGCTCCAATGAACATCAAAATATAAACAAGTCTTTCCGAGCTGTGCTGAAGTCTTGTAAAGAGTTAAATACACGATTCAAGCAAATGAAGTTACTGAGGACATTTGGTATTTTTGTTAACTAAGTGTTACTTGATAACTTTTACCTATTCAAGCTGTAACTAAAACAATATAGAATTTGTGATTGCTCGATAACTGACCCGACATTTGTCAACTGAAACTCGATTCGCTGCGGCCACGGTCGAACAATGCGGGAAAATTCTGACAAGCACTCATTTTGCCATACACCATCGTTTTTACAAAACACTCAGAACAAGCTTTTTAAGGAAATTTATCTGCTAGAATCAGCGACCAACTCGCGCAAGCACAACTGGCACCACGATAACGAGTTCGACTAAAATCGACCGACCACAAGGTCGGTCAAATTCGAGAGCGCAGCCGGCCCCTGCAAAAACCAAGAGGGGCGTCTAATTGGCAGTCCTTGAACAAAAAATCTCAAAATTTCTTGCCTTGTACAACACAGGGAGATCATCCAACTCCAGCTTAGGATTGCGTTCTCCTTATGTCGAACGCAAAAATGTACTTAATTACTAGAAGTATCACAAATCAGGAGAATGCGTTCGACCTCTTCGGAAAAATTGAGAAATTAGCTTTTGGGATTGGAACTAGAAGATGGATTTTTTCACTAGATAACTGGACAAGAAGTACTTTGGCGCAGCACTTTGTGTACATGTACTAGTCCGCCTTTAGGGTTAGTTCTTCATGTCATTTACAACAATAGCATAAGCAATAAGGATGTCAGCGTTGAAGTTCATCAGATAAAAGAACAACTTTCCACCGCGATAGTATTACTATTGGTAAAAAAGTAATAATGTTTTGATAACCTTTAACCTCTAGCTCTGTCCGTGTTTTCACTCCTATGAATTTCAAAATATGAACAAGACTGTTCCGAACTGTTCTGAAATCTTGTAAAGAGTTTCACACCGGATTCAAACAAATGAAGTTGATGAGGGCAGTTGGTTGCTGTGTAAACAAAATGAAACTCGATAGCTTTTTGCCCAATCAAGTGAAGTTATAACGAAGATAAGATAGAATTTGTGATCGCTCGATAACTGGCGTGACATTTGTCAGCTGAAACTCGATTCGCTGCGATCACGGTGATCAACGCGGAACAGTTATTGCAAGCACTCGTTTTTCCATAAACTAAAGCTTTTGCAAAACATTCAGTACTGTTTTTTTTAAAGAAATCTACTAGAATTAGCGACCAGCAAAATGCATGCGCAAGGACAACAGCCAAAAAAACAAATTCGACCAAAGTACAATCGATCATGAGGTCAGGCAGATTCGAAAACGAGGCCAGCCCCTGCAAAAGCCAAGAGGGGAGTCCAAATGGCAGTCCACGAACAAAAAATCTCAAAATTTCTTGGCTTATACAACACAGGGAGACCATCCAACTCCAGATTAGGATTGCGTTGTCCTAAAGTCGAACGCAATTATTTGTGAACATATATGTGAAACACAGCAAAACAGTTAACTGAAAAAACTAAACTGCACAAAATTACAAGCTGAAAAACTGATTAGTAGGGGTAATCATACGACTTTGAGTGCAATTTGGAATTAATTTGCACGAGTGAGTTTTTCAAAAAGTATCAAAATTTAAAAGAAAAAAGTCGTATGATTACTTGTTAATAACATACATGAAAAAATGAAAAAATGTAGTAATCGATCATTAACCGGAAGTAAGGGTTCGTGTCTCCTTTGTTGAGTGTTTGGGATTTCTTTGGAAAACTTAGGAAAAAGCACCGGAGAGTGAAAAAACCACGTTCCGACAACTTTCCGAAATTTTTTTAAAAAATTGAAAATTTTCGGAAATCTTCGGAAGTCTTCGAAAATCTTCGGAGGCCTTCGGTAGTCTTCGGAAATCTTTGGAAAAACCGGAAATTGTCGCAAAATCCGAAAAACAACATTCCAGAAATTTTTGAATTTTTTTGAAATCTTCGGAAATTGTCGGAAGTCCTCGGGGAAATCTTCGGAAATCTTCGGATTTCTTCGGAAAAATCGGAAAATGTCGGAAAGTTCTTAAAATGATCTTTCGAAATTATTTGAAAATTTTCGAAACTTTTCGGAAATCTTCAGAAGTGTTCGGAAGTGCTCGGAAAACTTCGGAAACCCTCGGAAAATTTTCGAATGTTGTGGGAGGTTTATAAAATTTTTTATGATATTCCAATCCCCCACAGCTGAGGACTGAAGATCAGACTCGAAAACTTTGATTTGTAATTTGCACTGGTATAACGCTTTTTGCACTGGTGTAACTCTTTAACTGCACTGCTCTCAGCCAATCAGAATCGAGTAATTTTTTCATGTATGTTATTAGTACAATAATTAACTGTGCAAGTCTGTGGGTTTGTAGTGAACAGTGGTTGCCAAACTACTGTTTTGGACAGAAGTGTTGATGTCGAATTGAAGGGCCGGCTTGAAAGAGCTCACAAAACCGATAAATCGTTCGGAGTTTTCTTTGGTGCAGGGATTGCCCCAAGACAGTCATCTATGCAGCGGCCAAAAATTCTGCCCGAGGACCTTAGAATTAACTGAAACTTTGTTCTTTTGTGTTACCAACAAATAAATAAATAAATAAATAAATAAGCGTAGTTTTGTGTTATATCATTTTGGTTAACGATTTTTTCGGAAAATGTGTAACAATTAAGTGTTAGAACAAGTGAAGTCGAACGAAGCAATGTGTAAGTAAAGTGTTCGGAATAGCAGTGTGCAGAGAGTTGATATCCATGGCAAAGAGGAACCTTTTGTTGCCTGGAAAACAAGACTGTTTTAAAATTCGTGTCCTTTGAGTAGGTTGGCAGCGATTTAACGAAAGGAGCCATATTTTTTCTTGTCTAGAAAGCTAGAGATAAGTTCTGTTGGGAATCTGCAGGCAGAAATGATCGAACGACAAGGATTGTTAGGTTTATATATTTTCGGTTAAAGACAGAAGTAGATGGTGTGATGACGAAAATATTGCAGGCTGTAGAAGGGAGGTTTTCTTCCAAAATGAGTTTGTTGACAGCATCTTTTACGATTTATTGACTTTGCGAGTGAATAGGGTCTTCGTCTACTTTTGCATAGAATTTTGTATCGGCAAGTTGTCTAAAAGTATGTTATTTGTAAAGGTCGGTGCGCCAAACAACTGCGGCATGTAAATCACTTCAAAGAAACTATAACAGAAGTGTCACTAGAATACGAAAGTGACAACGCTGTTGATGATTCTTTGCCGCTCGCTGTGAGAAATGAGTAAGGTCGGTGCGCCAAACGAATGCGGCACTGCACCATTTTTCTGATAAAGAATATGTAAATCAATTCAAAGGAACTATAACAGAAGTGTCACTAGAATACGAAAATGACAACGCTGTTGATGATTCTTTGCCGTTTGCTCATGAGAAATGAATAAGGTCGGTGCGCCAAACGAATGCGGCACTGCACCATTTTTCTGATAAAGAATATGTAAATCAATTCAAGAAACTATAACAGAAGTGTCACTAGAAAACAAAAATGACAACGCTGTTGACGATTCTTTGCCGTTTGATGTGAGAAATGATTAAATGATTAGAATATTCTTGTGTTTGGACGCAGCTACCAAGATAGCTTCTGAAATATGGTAAGGCAATTTATTTGTCAATGTATTTGCGCGAAGAAAAAGAGAAGGTTCCGTCGAATTTCTGCTAGTGCTTTCGTTTTCGTTTTCTTAATTTACTCTGGACTGGAGCGTACCTTCCATCTTCCCTTCTTCTTCCTGTCCCAAGAGTAAACCAGGCTTTATTAGTTCTTTTCTACGGACCTTTTCGGGGTGTGGGGGTGTTTTCACACTCTCTGCCTATACGCTCGGGTCCTCACGTGTTACAACACTGCAAAATTTCAAAATATTAGGCAGCAACTTTTAGTTTTGTTTAGAAGACTCGCACTAAACTTCCTTTCTGCACGGGTACAAAACTAAAACTTACACATTTATTTTAATATGAAGACTTTTGTTTGGAAATCCTTTCAATTTCTCAAAAATTTGTCATATTGTTATAATATAAATGATGCAAACTTCCTGCATCTGGCGACTGATTCCCTCAAATTAACAGTAGTCCATCCGGATGAAGCAGGCTGAAAAAAAAACTATTCCGGAAAGTGGTAGAAGCTCTTCCTCGTGTTTTAGGCAAGACTGTTTCAAAATCTTCGGTAACGACTCTTGGTTTTGAATGGTAATCCGCGAGATGCATCCATCTGCCGGCCGCGATCTTTGTTCCCTGCTAGCGAAGCCTTGATGATTTGACGATAGCACAACCGACTTGCCCACTCCCCCAATAAGTATATTGTCAATTTTCAATGTTTTAGTTGGCATCTTCAATGCAAGAAATGAAAAATAAAACTCGTATTTCGGTTTCACGTTACCGTTGGAGGTACACCAAATAAGATGAAATGAAGGTTCAAACTGATTTCTGTCTAACACATTTACAGAGCTCAGAAAATGGCGAGTAATCAATAATTCGATAAATACCAAATCAAAAGTTTAAAATGAAAGCAATTTTCCTTTCTGCGAAAATCAAAAGTTAATATCTATTTTAGTAATTTTGCTATTTAAAAACAAAACAAAACAAAATGCAAAATTGCAAATTGATGTTATTTATTTTGCGTTTTTACTGAAATCGGTTTGGACCCAAAATACACACATTGTTTTTTTGTATCTACAAAATGATGTTAACTTCTTTTGCATTAGCCCAATTCTTGAAATCAGGTACGTCTTTTGTTTCCGCAGATATCAATTTTTGTGTTTGTAGTTGTGCTACGCATGCGTCAGACTGAGAGAGAACGGAAATTTCTATCTTTGTTACTAAATTTAAAAAGTGTCTTCCAAGCCGACGCTTAATAGTATTAGATTTAATGAAATGCATGTATTGCTTTTTTGAATTTGCCTAAGTAAAATCAGACCTATGGTTATTTTTTTGTACATGGTACCAGCTGCTTTCATGTGAACTTAACAGATCACATTAACACGCAGCAAGTGAACGTGGAGGGGGAATCAAAACCTTTAAAACATTTCTGCCAAACCATTTGTTGTAACAGCACTCCCTTTGACAACAGTACATTTCTACTTTTCACGCATATGCTGTTTTCTCTTGCGTTAATTTGAGAACGAAAGATTTCACTCAAACATGATTACCTACTCTTTTTTCTTTAACTCATGACACAGTACCAAGTGCATCAACGTTCTTATCATTTTGAAGAAATAAATGAATGTAACATCTAAAGAAAGCACGCGTTTGGAAAATGAGGCTGTAAATATACAAACATGGACGTACGCCAATCACAACAGCGACACAAACACAAACACAACTATGATACTTTTAGAAAGTCGTCCCCCGTAGAAGTTGTTATTGTACACAAAGTATCTTTTGAAAGCAACCGTTTCATATCGAGATCTTTTTGAGATCAAGTTCAGTTTTGCACTTCAGTGTTTTAACATTTAAGTTCGTGATTAAAATCAAAATAGATTACCGGCTTGATTTTTAAGTAGGTTTCAATCAAAGAGACTGACAGAACTTGTATTTTTTTCAAACTCGTATTGCTCTAGCTTTCATTTTCTATTTTGATGTTTAAAATTAAAGCGCTTCAGCACACTCAACAAAGGAGCGAGTTTTGTGCAACCCCTTTCAATAATCGCTGCTAGAAACGCATTTTTAACACACACTTCTTAAATATCATCTTGAGCAATTTGAATTAGATTTTTTATTTTTTACCGGCTGGTGGAATAGTGTTTAGTCTTAATAATCAAATTTATTACCTTGTTTGCCTCAGGAGAGAGTTGTGGGAACAAAATAACGCAACTTCTATTTTCCATCAGAAACTGGAAATGAAAGAAAGCCGTTTTTACTTGCGAAGCTTGTGGCAAAGACTGTACTGACACCTAATAACGAATTGCGGAAATTTTCGTATAAAAGTTCAGCTTGTTTCTCATTTCGTACAGTGAGTACTACGAATTTTCTAAAGAAGATCAGAGCTTGTTTATGGACGGTTAAAAGAAAGATGTTCTGCGTTTACTGTGTACTGAATAAACAGAAAAATGTTACAAAGCAAATCAGGTAATAGCAATATCTGAGTCATTGCATGATCTGCGGCTGAGAGTTTTGGATGAAGGATCTTTGTTGTTTGTTTATCTTGATGAGAGTAACAAAACCGACGAACGTTCATTGGTCAGCTTAATATAACCACAGCTTTTCTTGACAAAAAGAATCACTACGTTTTTGAAACTAAATTTGAGGTTATTTCAAAGACTAACGATGTTCTTTCAAACTATGACTTCATTTAAATGCACTCGGAAATAAAAATCATATATGGTGTCAACGAAAAACTTTGTTATTGATTTTGACTCATTTCGCACCTGTCCATGTCTTTGTTCTCCCACTGGGAAAATGTTTCTTTAGGCAAGCTTTTGTTTTATCGGCGATTGGATCTTCTACGGCTTGTATTGCTGCTGAACGTTGGTGGAACTAGGATTTGGTCAATTCTTTGGCCCATACAGTTCTAAACATTAATCTCCGTTCTAGTTTAAGTTTTCTATTAAATTATCAAGCCGGCAGTTAGTCGATATCCTGAATATTTGAGCTCAAATAATTCTGACGTCATATAGTAGTCATAGTAGCAACATCGAACACACCTGATAAGCATCTTAATCATCGTGCTTATTTGGCGGGAGTTAGGAAGCAGAATGTTACCCCGATGATGAAAGTTCAATTACACCAAATACAGCACTGAACATAAACAAACACAAAAAATCTCAGTAACTTTTTGTGGTGAATAGAAGCGAACTTTACAAACGGCCTACAGTAGTGTGGTGTTGATGTTGATTGCTTTTGTACAACTTGTTTGGTAAGTTGCGTGCTCATAACATGAGCGAGGCCTGCAAAGAACTCACTACACAGCTCGGGTTTACAAAAGATCTCTACTCGACGTATGTGGCATTGTGTGTCATCAACGGGCTATTTAGCGTTACGGCCAGTATCGGCAACCTGCTTGTCATTCTGGCGATATACAGGACGGGTACGCTACACACGCCATCCTACGTTTTGCTGTCCGCGCTCGCTCTCTCCGACCTGGGCATCGGGTTGTTCGCTCAGCCGTTGTTCATCGCCTTCAAGGTAGCAGAGATCAACGAACAGCTTGAAATGTACTGCTACCTCGGGATTGCTTGGCATGTAATCGCTCTCTTTCTTGCTGGATTCAGTTTTCTGACGATCACAGCTATTAGTATAGATCGTTATCTGGCTGTGTACTTGTACATGAAGTATCGCTTGGTTGTAACGATCAGGCGTGTTTTATTGGCGTCTATAGCTCTCGCACTATTGGCGCTGCTCATCTCACTCATGTATGTGCTTCACATGGCAGCAAACCTGTTCGCTCAAACTTTGGTCATTGTTGTGTGTTTATTTTTGACCTCTTTCAACTCCGTTAAGATAATACGGATGCTTCACCAGCACCAGAAAGTTCAAACAATGTCTGTCGGCAACGCCTCAAGCCAAAGCATGCCAGCGAAAGTCGTACCCAGACATAAGCACAGCACTGCTTTTAATGTTGGTAGATTCAAGAAGTCTGTTTACATATTGCTTTATGTATACGGAACATTTTTGCTCTGTTACTTACCATATTTGTGCTACCGGATTGCTTTGATAATTGTTGGTCGCACGGCAATTGTGCATGGTGCGTTTTCTGTTTGTAGCACAATTGTCTTTATCAACTCTTCTTTGAACCCTCCCCTGTACTTGTGGCGTGTGCCTGAGATCAGGGTGGCTGTGCTTAGAATCTTGAGGTGCAACACGCTGTACGTCAGACAGCAACTTGAAGTTACTGTCACAATGATGCAATCGAAATGGCGTGGAAACGACAACTGCAGCACAATCCTGGCACACTCGCCCGACCTACGCAGTCACAGAACAGCCTGGATTCGCTGAGACAAAAACCAACCGAATTTTGGTATGTCAAACACAGTAACGGAGTCACACCCTTAGAACTATTAACCAAGCATATCGAACATGCGTCGTTGATAGCTACTTGCATCGTGGAGACCTACTCGCGTAAAGGTTTAAGTGTTCTGCATATATAGAAAATCCAAACAAGTTAAGACAGTAACCTAACGAAACTTTAAATTCGAGTTTGCGCTTTGGCACGCATTTTGTTCTGTCGGTCATATCTAGAACTGTTTGATTATAACAACTGAATTGTCGATTCGTTTTATTAAAAGAAACTGTTATAAAACAACACTTTCCATAATTTCAAATCCTTCCTATAAATGGGAGGAAATGTTTTTCCCTTTTATGAACTAGCTATAGACTATTATACTAAGCGTATCACAGCAGTGAATCTGAATGAATGTGATTCTGAAGCTTTGTTTTTGCCATTCACGTCAGTCTATATTCAGATGCAACAGTGAACGGTATATGTTATTCATTTTAACAGCTATCTGTTGCGTAGCAAAACACACCGATAACCAAATAATGAAGTTGAATAACAAAATTAAAAATTGGCAAAAGTTTACTGTGTCACTCGATGTGGTCAAAACCCCAAAACATGTCCAGTAAGCAAGTTTGATTTATTGTACTGAAACTTTTTAAAATAATTTTTGTATTTAAGACATATTTATTATTTTTCCTCGTTACTTCGCGGGGATATAAAAAGGTCTTTGCTGGCAGGGTATCGAGTAAATGCTGTAGTGTTTATATATCTAAAAACAAAACACTAACGAACCTGCACAACAGTGTTAAGCGAGTTAATGAATATATAAATACCAAACGTTCAAAATGTCTGCGGAAGCTGTTTCAATTCTATGTTTTAAAAAAATTGTTAAAGTCAATTTAAGTTTCACAGTCATGAGGGGAAGCCAGCTAGCTATGGGATAGAAAAACAAACAAACTAACTACAATTATTCCAGTTTTTAGTTACCGACAAGAAATTATAATAATTCATTTTGAGAAAAGAAATCAACACTTGACTGCGACATATTTCTTGGCAGACACAACCAACAGAACACGACTTAAGTGACCACACCAGTTTCATTACGTACATGTTTGGTTAATTTCTGACAAAAACAAACAATTCTTCGCAATTGATATTTGCATACTTAAGGGCCAGCTGGCTTTTAGGAAATTACGTGGTTTTATTTAATCAATAAAAGAAAACTAAATTATTTTAGTGCTTGTTCTACAAAACTGCGATCTAGTACTTATTTAATTATTTCTATCTCCGGGAGATTTTTCTAGTAAAAGCTCGCATTACCTTTTGTTTTAGTTTTAAAACTTATTTCACACCGCCATAACCCCCCCACTTTCCAAGTAGCTCCGCGGTCACTGATCGCAATATTTTTTCAACCAATTGCATTTTTTTCCAATGATAAACAAAACTCCACTGAATAAGCAAGATTCCTCGTTCAGTTTGAACATGATTTTAAACTTATTTCTAAATTATTTGTAACAATGAATAGAAAACATGTCCATGGTATTCGTCTTTATTTGACGAGTTCAAACGACATAACGAAAAAAATCAGACACAAGTACAATTATATGCTGTGCTTGTCAATCTTCGCTGACCGTTGCTCTTTATCACTCAGTGAGAAGTCCTTTGCGAACGCGCATTGAAGAGAAGACTGTAAAACATGTTTGTTTGTGGGGTTAAGGCTTGGAATTCATTCAGCGTCAAATCCTGAGTTTGTTAAATTGTTTGTCTCTAACTGCACGCGTTCAAAGGATCTTTCCAACAATGGTACAGATGCTTTACGCTTCAGACCGAGCTGGTCAAAACTGAAGTAATTCATAACGGCTGTGTAAACTAGACTTCTCTGTTTACCAAACTAAAGTGTGCAACTGTAGTTGGTCCTCTGGTAATATTTTGACAGCGTAGTTAATGTTGTTTTTAAACTAATTTTCAAAATAGAGAGATAAAAACAAACTCTCCTGTCTTAGAGTCGGACTGAGATGTGCTAGCATGTATGTATGCTGAGATGTGCTGGTGTGTTCGTAACCGAGATGTGCTGAATACGTCGGCATAACGCACAGCGCATGTTTGGAAAACTAGCAGCTCCACTTGCTCCGGCTTTATGGCGTCGCGCGTTTCCAGCCTGAAGTCTTTGGGCTTTGACAAGTCAATGAACAAGAGACTTCGGGCCGACAAAATCGAAAATGTTAAGAAAAGTAACGAGAAGTTAAGATCAAAAACTTCAGTGCTTGTTGGTTGTTATCTTTTGTAGTTCCTGTCTTTTGCACCTGCTAACTATCTGCTTGCACTCAAGATGAAAATGCTGCACTAAGTCAAGTTGATCGGTCACTCATTGCAAGACGCGGCACCGAAGAACTGAAGCGAGGTTTTTTGTAGTAATATGCTAAAATACTACTAGCGTAACTGTCAGTTAAAAATTGCGTTCGACCGAGGGTCTACACTAAACCGGACTAAAGCTCTGAAGCATCCGGAAGGCCGTTCGCGCCTGTCAAGCCCCTGGGAAAATCTGCGGGGATGCCAAAAGGCTGGAGACCAGAAACGAAATTCTGAAAGCATCCTGCCTTCAAACATTTACCACAGGAAGCCCAGTTAAAATTTGTATGCGTTCTCGCTTCGCTCGAACGCAAAAATTGAAGTAAGTGCCGAAGTGTTTGCGGTGATATAAATTGACTTGATGTAAACAAGCCCAGAACAATTTGAGAACAGGTTATACTCAAATTGTGCTAAAACTTAAGAATAACGAGCTATTGGCTGTCATTTACTGTTTCTTTAAATACAAAAATTGCGTGGCACAAACTTATCACTGAACACCCGTCTAACATTCTCTCAATGGGTAATATCCAATATTTCTCAATTGAGAACACGGGTCAAACCCGAGTGGAATTAGTCATACGAGTTATCTGAGGTATTTGTTTTAATAATATCATCCGTATTAATTAACTGAATTAAGATGAAATGACAAACTAAATTTGTTATTGAGCTTTCAGGCAGCTAGCTTGCTATAGCCTAGTTGGTAGGATATAAACTTAGTATGCTATGTAATGTCACTTCGATACCAGTTTGAGTCTTGGCGAAGCACCAATAAATTTCTTATACAAAAAAAGAAAAACAGGAGAGAGACTGTGTGTGCGGAAACGTGAGGAAACCGGGAAAGTGAGGGAAAAGAAGAGATCAAATTGATCGAATTTGCCAAGCTTGCTGCAGGGTTGGCATTTTGAACAAATAATCTACAATTTATATGCCAAACCTCTTCCTCACCCCTACCCCTCCAGCTTAACACTAGTAGGCATGATAGCAAATAGACGCATTATAATCAATAGCTTTGAAAATTGTAGATGATCACTTTTACCTGAGTGATGTAAGATTTTGTGAAGTTCCTCAACTATTGGGCAGTACAAAAAAAGTAGTTGCCGGATAGGAAACACAAAAGTATTTTGTGGTTGCATGTCACATATTTGTCATTGCTAAAATAACTTTAAAATTTTTGGAACTATTGTTTACAAATCTAATTTTGATAGTCCAAAGATAACAGTTATCTACATCAATTGTTCATGTTTAAATTTACAGGAAACACAGATTTTTCCTTCTACAGTAGTTTTGTTGTTAACACTGACTTTATAGGTAATCCTAGACTGGTAGAACATACAAACTGAATAAATGGAAACTCTCAAAAGTTAACACCAAAGCGATTTAAAATTTACAATATCTACACATTAAATTCCCATTTCAAACTTTAGGTAAAAAAAGGAAAATTACAAGTTTCTCATAAAAAAAACATTAAAATAGTCAGGTGTTTGTTACAAGAGAGGGGGTGCTAAAATATAAATGTATATATATTTAAACTTCAATTAATTCTATCATGAACACAACGCCTTTTTCTGTTTTGCAGTTCACAAATACAATGTTATTATTTCTGTTTACCCTCATAATCAGTTTGTGTGACCATAGGCCGATACAAGTCGTACAGCATAGAAAAAGAAATAGGGTCTTCCTGACCAAAGTTTGGAATATTGTCAATATATGGCTTAGTCCCAAAGAAAATATTTGTAGTACCCCTAAAGTTTGAGCAGTGACTTCAATATTTTGATCTTGCCACTTTATATATTTTCAGAAACAAATTAGAGAAACTTACAATAATAATAATAACAATAATAATAATAATAATAATAATAATAATAATAATAACAATAATAATAATAATATAAATAATAATAATAATAATAACAATAATGATAAAAATAATTAGCAGTGGAAATGAGAGGGGATTCACATGAGAATGAGGATGATGTGGAGAAGAGCGAGGGGGATGAGGAGAATGTGATTCGGAATGGAGAGGAGAGACCAGAGGACGTTGTGGGAGAGGAGAATGGACCCGAAACGTTTGGCGCTGGCCAATGTGAAACCATCTTAGAGAAAATGCCCGCTGAAGGATGTAGTGAGGATAGAGTTGCTATCTTGAAGATGCTCTTCGACCAGCTCAGGAAGAGTGATCCGCAGAAGCCTCCAATTTGAGGAACACAGAAAGATCGAAGTTAAAAAAGGCTGTGGCTGAGGTTAATAGCGTCATTAGTCTAATAGAGACACAGACAATCGCAGAGACGAACAGACTGTTGTTGGCAGGGGCAAACGTAGTTGCAGCACGCCTTGGCTTTAAGGCCGGCGGAAGTAAAAGAGTGAAAGAACCATGGTGGTTAAGAAGGATAAAGAATAAGATCCAGCAGCTTAGGAAAGACATAAGCAGACTCGAAAAGCACATGTCGGGTGAAATAAGGAAGAATAAAATAAGTGAGCAGCTGAAAAAAAGTACAAGATTGATGTGAAAGGGCAAAGTGTGGTACTGGAGGAGCTTTTAAAAACAACGACTAACCGCACAGGCGGCTAAGTTAAAGCGGTACCGAGAGAAGCACAAGCAGTACCGGCAAAACAGGATGTTTGAGACGAATCAAAGAAGATTGTTTGAGGAGATCGAAGGAATGACCAGAGAAGATGGCATAACACTAGACGCGGAGGAGAGTAAGAACCTCTGTAATGGAATCTGTGGAAAGTCAGTGGACCATAACGAGGGTGCGGAGTGGTTAAGAGATGTGGAAGAACAACTTGCTGACGTAGAAAAGCAAAATGATGTAATGATCACAGTCGAGTCTGTTAGAAAGTGCATAAGAGAGATAGCAAACTGGAATTCCCCAGGACCAGACGATGTTCAAGGTTATTAGATTAAGAACTTTACGAGTCTACAGAAGCGGATAACTAAGCAACTGGACGATTGTCTGCAATTAAATAGCGTACCAGCTTGGCAAACAACCGGAAGAACTGTACTCATAGTAAAAAACAAAGAGTTAGGATCCATCGCTACTAACTTCAGGCCAATAACTTGTCTCCCTTTAATCTGGAAGCTGTTAACGGGTATCCTAGCTGAGTTGTACCAGCACTTGGAGAGCAAGGAGATACTTCCTGAAGAGCAGAAGGGATGCTGCAGGGATGCAAGGGGAACAAAGGATCAACTGTTGATTGATAAAACCATACTTAAGAACTGCAGGAGAAGACTAACGGGCCTTGGAATGGCATGGATAGACTTTAAGAAAGCCTTTGACATGGTCTCCCACTCGTGGATCATCAAATGTATGACTATCTTTGGAGTGGCTAGTAATGTCACGAAACTACTAGAGAACAGTATGAAAGGCTGGAGAACGGAGTTATCCTCTGGAGGAGTGAGACTAGGAGATGTCAACATCAGACGCGGGATTTTCCAAGGTGAAAATCTGTCACCACTCCTCTTTGTGCTGTCACTTATACCATTAACCTTGGTACTAAGGAAAAATAAAGCCGGCTATGATCTAAGTGATGGAAACGGTGTTATTAACCACCTACTGTTTATGGATGACCTAAAGGTGTACGGTAAAAATCAGAGCCAGGTCGATACCCTTGTCCAGACCATTCGAGTAGTTACCACTGACATGCGGATGGAGTTCAGTATAAACAAATGTGCCATGCTTATTATGAAAAGAGGAAGACTGGCGCACTCGAAAGGGATCACACTGCCAGACAACCTACAGATCAGGGGGATGAAGGAAGACGACGATGGGTACAAGTACCTAGAAGTACTTGAGGTGGAAGGTGTAAAACACCTAGAAATGAAGGTGCTGGTAAGAAAAAAGTACTTCCGCAGGGTGAAGAAAATCCTCAAGTCTAAACTGAACGGTTGTAATACCATTAAGGCCATGAACTCAAGAGCAGTTTCTATCATCCGATATGGCGCTGGAATAGTGGATTGGACAAAGGAAGAACTCCAGGAAATGGACAGGAAGACCAGAAAGTTACTAATAATAAATCGTGACCTACACCCTCAGGCTGATGTAGAAAGGCTCTACCTGAATCGGTCAGAAGGAGGAAGAGGAATGATAGGAGTAGAAGATTGTGTGACCATTGAGACGAACAGCTTGATGAGTTACATTAAACAGCATGCCAACGAGAAAGCGTTGAAAACGGTAGCTCGAGAGCAGATTCTGGAAGTAAGGACGGAAGGGATGGATAAGAAGAGCCTTAGAGAAGAAAGGCGTGAGAAATACCTAGCGAAGCCTTTGCACGGACAGTTCTTTCGAGGCACAGAAAACAGAGATGAAAGGTCGTGGGGGTGGTTGAAAAGAGGAAAACTCAAGAAAGAGACAGAGGGACTGCTATTTGCAGCCCAGGATCAAGCACTCCATACGAACAGTGTGAAGAGCAGAATAGATAAGCAAGAGGTGTTACCATCTTGTAGAATGTGAGGAGAAAGGGAGGAGACGGTAGGATAACATCGTTGCAGAATGTAAAATGCTCGCACAGAAGTATTATAAGAACTGGAGACACGACAAGGTGGCGCAAGTGGTA
>JAOBRG010071445.1:0-21069 GCA_027574985.1 Umimayanthus nakama | reverse complement strand
CTCGGTCAGCATATTCAGACCTCGGTCACAGTTTTTCCCTATACGGACCTCCCAGCCGGTAAATAACATATATATACTACACACGAGAATGGAACAAGTTGGCCATCTGTCTGTTGACGTCTTCATAAACACAAACAAGTTTAGGTTTTTGCAGAGAAATACGAACTTCAAAAGAGAAAAAAACAGCAATTTTTGTATATTGACAAATATGTGAAAATTGACATATTGAAAAAATTAAATTTGTTGCAACGACCCTAAACATCTTGCCTGCTTAAAGTTTCCACTGTTAATACTGAGACACATAAGTGTAGACAACACCAGAAAAATGATCGCTGTCCTACTAGCGAGCATATCTTTATGATAATGACATGCACGTTGATTAGCTAATATATTTACAACAATTCTCGTATATTGATTATATATTTCTTTGTTCTGATTTAAAGATATGTTGAAAGAACCAAGCAATTTAAACCAATCTCTCAACGGTTTCTCAGTAAGGCTTTTGGCAAAGCAGAAAAAAAGTTCTTTGCCCCTTTTCAGCGGTTTTACTTGAATGTCGTAAGGTATTCAGTGTAGCAGGGTAGCTGTGTGGTCGGCTACGGTTCTGTTATTTGTACAAACTACATGGTTTATCATTTATACCATGAAAAGAAAGCCAGTTATATTACTAGAAATTCAATATCCAGTGTTGGTATTTTTAACTATATATATTGGTTCAATAATTCGTTCTTCTGATTAAAATGTCTATGCATCGAAATTTTTGATGCCGTTTTTATTCCTGGATCTAAATATTAGGTCTGTCCTGAGTATTTTGATGTATAGCATGTAGAATTCCGTGCACGGGAAGATATAAAATTTTTTCGAAACAACAACCTACCTAGATCCGTTTTTTTCGGATCAGCGCTTTCAGTCCTATGACGTCACATAAAGGACACGAGAAAGCTGTCAATGGCTTCTGCTTAACGCACGAGGAAAAACAGAAACGTTACCTCTCTTTTCTTTTTACTTGAATGTTATAAGATATTCAGGGTAGCATTGATTGTCGTAGAACACAACAAATATGGTAGCTTCATCGCCAGCTTTGTTAGCAACAGAGTCAAACGTGTCAGTGGGGTCACCGTTTGGGTTCTTGGGCGGAGGAGTTATCATGCTCGAACTTCCAACAGTGTACTTGCCAACTAAAACAGTTGCCAAGTACATGTATCGATTGCCATTTGAATCTGGAGTAGAGTACTGAGGCTGTGCTGAGTATGATGCATTCTTTGCAAAGTATGCACCTTGCCCAAAGTAGGCTGCTGCAATGTTACAAAGGAAAGTCGTGGCTTGCTTGAGATACGTACGTATTCTAAGTGTCACTTCGTAAAGATTTCAATAACAAAAATGAAAATAAACAACTACATTCAGGTTACTCAAAGCTGCAGGTGGACAAATTAAAATAAAATGATGGACTGTCACACAGACAGCATTAGACGGCTGATTGCGTTGACAGAAGAAAATCTTAAGAGTTTCCAGATTGATAGGTATTCAATTTTCTCTTTTTTCCTTTTTTTTAACTTTATTGACAAAATTTGTCTACGGGACCAGGGATTTACCAATAGAGCAGGGCTCCAAAAATATAAAACTGCTTATGTACAAACAATAAAATGGTGACAAAAATATGATTTTATCTCAGTTGACTTTTTATTACTTTACTAGGCAAACAAACTTGCTTGCATTAGAATATAATAAATGTACTCAGGAGTTTATGACCATGCGTTGTATCTAATGCGTGTATGTATGTTTGTGTTTATTTGTTTGTTTGAGTTTATTTCTTATGTTTGTGTGTGTATGTGTGCGTATGTGTACGTGCGCGTGTTGTCAGAGCGTGTATGTGAAAGGGAGGCTCGTGTTCGCATCTTTGCATGTGCCAAATCACAGTCAGTCTGTGACTATGACACTTTCTACAAACTCTCAGACTGACCTACAAGATGTACATTACAGAAGACACTTTACTTCAACTATCGACAAAAGTTTCAAACCCACTCGGCTGGTATAGCAGGTACCGCATGAGCGGATCCAAGACTTTCAAAAAAAGGGTACGACTCTCGCCAAGGGCGAAGGTTTTCTAGGAAGGATTGGGTATATGTGGGGAAATGCTCCCCCGAACTTTTTGAAATTTTAAGTCTCTAAAATTGCCGTTTTCAGCATTTTGAAACAAATTTCGCACTCGTTTAATAAAAAGATTTTGATCGCACCTAGATCCGCCACTATTCTGTGTTGTTGCAAAGAGTCGATGTGTTGCATTTCAATCAATTATTATTAATTTGTCTAAAATAAAAAAAAGAGTTACTGTTCGTAATAACATAATTGTGCAAGGAAATCATTATTTTTGCATCGCTGATTAAGAAATTAATTTATGATTTAAAGGAAACCAGATGATCTTGAGACCAACCAACTAAATTAGCGACGCGATATTTTAATGTAAAATACAATCTGAAAACTCAGGGGAGGGGTTGAGGGGGCGGTATTTTAACAGCCTTGTGACTTACCATTTTTGCTTCCAGAACAACTTCTGTTGAACCCAAAGGCATTAATTTTCTCGCAGGCTTCAGCATTGGTACCATGGAAAAGCTTCATTTCATTGGCACCATTTTTGTCATCCATGGCCCTTTTTCGCACGATGTAAGGCTTAAACAACGTAGGATTCTGAACACGCTCAATTTTTTTTATGTCCAGATTAGTTGTTTTCTGCACGAGAGCTTTAACGTCGTCATATTCCACCTGATTCTGAACAGGGTCAAGAATGGATAGTTGAACTTTACTATCAATTGGTTGGTCATCCCAGTGAATTGGAAGTGGAATTCCTGTGTTTTTAGGAAAGCAAACGTCACTGCTATTAATTAACTGAGCAATCAAGACAGTTGTGTACTTTTGTTATTTTTTACACCTGCATGTTAGTCAAAGTATAAGGGGATTGCAAATTGTTCAAAAAGAAATGCTTAACTTTACATGTCTTGTTACAAACCAGAAAGCCCATACAAACGAGATGTTAATACAGATTGACATGAAATTTGATATCCCATGATAATGTTTGGCAAGGTTGCACGATTTTAAATGCACTGTATGGTGTGATATTGTTTAAGTTAAGGTACGACACGGTTCATTACTATACATACATGGTATTGTATTGTATGATCAATACGGTCATACAAAACGATACAGTGCAACTTGACATGATTTGTTCTTCATTCATTCATTCTGTTACGAGTAGTAAAACAATTTAATACGTTTTGAACGTCTTTTTACACATAGTAAAGCCGTCTTCTTAATAAAAAAAACCGACTAATAAAATATAGAAGCCTTTTTACGTACTACATACACCTTGGTTTATTTATACGTACGCTTATCTCTTCGTAAAACTTGAACAGTGGTTTGCATTTCCATTTCTGTCTCACACAGGCTAGGGAAGTCGATCTTATAAGTGACGCCATCCATTGTAAAAGTGACGTTGGGCAATCCTTGTTCGTGCGCCTTCTCAATTTCAAAGTTGATAAGGTCATCATAAGGTTCCATCTGTGACTCGTCATTTGTGTAGTACCATCTCACACTTTTGGCAAGTATTTTAGCAGCTTCTTGGATACGGGAATCCTCTACCTTCTGAAGAAGCACTTCATATACTAAAGCTTTTACAGTTGGAACATCTTCCGGAAGCCCCCGAATATAGATGCGGTTAATCTTTGTCTCAATGTCAACGTTCACGCCATGCTCCATTTCAAATCTTCTGATGAGTTGAATTTGCCTTTTTGACAACTTCCCTATAGCTTCGTGATTTATTTCGGCCTGCTTGCATTCTTCTGACAATACAACTTCGACTGCATGAGTGGCGTTTTTCAAATCAGTTTGGCTCCTTGCCAACACCACAAGCGACAAATCTTCAGTCCATGAGCCCACAACCAAATCATCCTTGTCGCTGGCATCATCTTCATTTTCAGTGCTACCAAGAAAAGGTATGTAGCTCAAAAGGGTTCTTGGTTTCTTTCCTTTGGCTAACTGAAACTTGTTGACTGCATCTTCAAAATATGCATACAGAGCTGGCTGAAACACAACAATGCGCACGCTTTTTAAATTCTTCGGTTTGTCATTGCTGAACTTTGTTAATGCCGATATCATTGCATTAGCTGCCACTTCTGGGTCAACTTTCATGTTTCCTGTACCTACAGCTGGAAGTGACATGGAACTCATTCCGTCTGCGTCTGCCATGCGGAGACATTCTAGAACATCGTCTTTAACTGGATACACATTTTTTAAAAAAGATGGTGGCGACTCGACCATGTGGTAAATCCGCTTGCATTTCAACTTTCCAGCTGACGTAGATACAACTGTACCTGGATTCTGGTCTCCTAATTCAAGGCATTCTTTCTTTACTGTAGAACCAGCAGCTTTAGAGATAACGGCTCCAAGACCTCCTTCCATGTCAAGGCTCTTTCCTGTAACGAACGCAATGCAGTCTGTGGTTTCAGAAGTTATGTCTCCTTTAACGACTTTAACCTTCACCTTCTCATCGGGAACACTCGCCTTTCGGGGTTTTCGGGGCTTCCGCTCACTGGCAAATTTTGATTCAGATGGAGTGGCAGATGGAGTGAAAGGTGAAGTGGCAGCGGTCATTCTTTTCTTTTCTTCAGCTTGAAAGGCCTTAATAGATAAGTCGTCTTTATCATGGACGACCATACGAACGACCTTCAAAGTTGTTGCTGGATTTTGCTGGCTAAAATTGCTTATTTCTTCGTAAAACAATCTTGCAACCGTCTCTCGAGGAAATCCAAGGTTACCCGTGCCAATAGCAGGAAACGCTATACTTTCTTTTTTCTTCTGCTGAGTTTCCTTAAGGCAATTTTGAACGAGCGTTCTTAACCCCTGTATAAAACAAAAAACACTGTTAAGATCCTCATCAGTAACAACCAAGGCAACATTTTTTCCTCGGAAAACAATTCTGGTCTAAACAAAAGAGGGCAGGCAGAACGCCAACTTCAATAGTTATTTGGTCACGCAGTTATATTTTTCTTTCTAAGAATCAAATAGTTTCAAAAATGAAACAGTTCAACAAGGAAAGAAAAAATGTAGATTCACAATATTAAGGGCAGACAACAGCAAACATGCGCCAATGCTGACAGTTTCCCCTCCTTTTCTATTATTTTTGAACCTTTTACAACTATTTTTTAAAATATTCTAGCTGTATGTCAACTTACATTTTAATGTAAACAATAAGATTTAAGAAGCTTGACTTTTCACTTCAACTGTGCATATTAGGGTCCAGTTCTGCTGACTGTATATACGTTCAAGGAAAGAAACAGCAATTAATAACAAGCTGACAATTATGTGTTTTGAGTTGTTTTTTAGGGTCCAATGTTTTCTTACCTTCTCTCCAGCCCCCCCATTCCAACCAGGGCATACTGCATGGAACACATGTTTACAGCGAAGTTTAGCTCCACCAGTAACAGCAAATTCTCCAACAGCAACTTTACCCTTTAGGTCGCACATCTTTTGAAGTTCGTCTCCTGCTGCCATACTTATTGCTGCAGAACAGCGATTGCTGCCAAGTTTAAGGTCCTCACTAGTTGTGTTGACAATCACATCAGCCTGTGCATCAGCAATAACAATCAGAAAAAAATGCATCAGCATGCTATTAACATAGACATTAAACAATGTGCACACCATTTTTTCTAGCACCCTTCTTTGACACCTTTTCAAAAACTGAATAATAAGAATAACAATAATAAAAGAGCACAGAAAGTTCACATAAGTTGTTTCAAGTTTGCATCTGTTTCACTTGTTTTGTGCTTAATACGTAAGCTCAAGGTTTCAAAAGTTTTTCTATTGTTAAGACAAGACATTTTGAAAATTGAGTTACATCACTGCTAATCTAACAAGCACCGCAAACAAAGCGCTTGTTGATATCTTTGAATTTAATTTCTTTAAGAGTTTTTGCACAACTGGAAAAATTTAGCAATTCAAAATGTTTTAGAGTTAATTGAAGTATTTCTATTCTAGTACACAGGACTACTCCCAGTGAATACAGCTAAGCATTCATTTACCAAACATTCTACTAAAATAATAAAGGAAAGCCTTAAAAGGGAATTTTTGGGCTGTTAGTTTAGTAAAAGATTTTAAGGTTTCCTAAACTTCAGGTTTATTAACATAAGAAAGCGAGTAGGTTACAGATAGGAATCATTCGGTCCTTTAACCCAGATATTTCTATTTCTTTAAATAAAAAGCCTGTTGGCTTTCAAGGATCTTTATTTTTACGAAAACCATCGTTTGCTAGCTTGTCTATCAGTTTGAATCCTTGAAGACTTCATTTAAAACGGCAGATCCTTAAAACAAAAAGCATAAATCGTAATAGAAACCTCAGACTTTAAGCAATGCTATTTAGCAGAATTCCCAATCCTTACCAAATCATGTGAATTGACGAAGAGTCACTAAAAAACAAAAGGCACTTTGCTTCATCTTTTATACAGTTAGGAAGTCTAAGTTGTTGACACACAATAAAAGATTTAAGTATTCTGATGCTTTAAAAAAACTTTATTCTCTGGTTGGCTTTCATGAGAATTTTCACACCAACCAATTCTCAAGTGTGCGAACTAAACTGTTGGTGAATTGACGATATAGCCAAAACTTCATTTAAAAACCTTAACGGCACGGCAAACGAGCTTGCAAAAAGGTTCTGTTTTTTTGCGAAGAAAGAAATTGAAATAGCAATATTTACAACTTACTCTTTGACGTGCAATGTCGCCCACTTTGAGCTCAATTTGAATGCCTCCTTTGGCGTGGACTGTCTTCCTTTTACCTTTGCTGGTTCCAGATGCTTGTGGAACTGTTTCGGGTGTTTTACCTGGCTTGATTTTCTCACGAAGTCCATCATGGAAAGCTTCCTCGTTTCCAAACTTTCTTTTAAACTCTGCTCGAAAAGCCTCTACCATGGATTCGTCGTTGCTTATAAATTGAATCTCCGACAAAGAATCTGATGGATTTTCCTTCAGCCATTTCAAAGATGCCTGCAGCATTGTCATAGCGCAGATTCCTTGTGGAAAGCCATGGTTACCTGCTCCAATTGCGGGTAAAGCAACAGTTCTGTTAGATTTTGCTTCATCAAGGCAATTTGAAACTGTGTATTCCAGGAGTTCCTCGGCTTTAGTTTTGCTTCCCGTTGTTTTTTCAGTTACTTCCTTATCCTCTTCCCATCGTGGACTAACGGCGTGAATAAGTTTCCTGCACGGAAGCATACCCGGCCCAGTGCTAACAACCATACCGGGTAAGAACGGACCTGCTTTCATCTTGCGCTTTCGATCGCATTCCTCTTGAATCTCATTACCTCCTTTATTTACAATAGCTGCAGAAAGCCCGCCGTTGTGCTTCAAGTCTCCGTTGGCAGCATTAACAATAACATCGACTTCATGGTGTGTAAGATCAGCTTTAATAACAGATAACTTTTTCAAGTCCTTGGTTATATTGTAATAGCACACAATCTCTTCACGAATTGGCATAGGAGGGTTAGAACTTGTTGTTTCTTCAGTTTCACATCGGCCTCGCTTTGTCTCTATGATGCATCTGTGTTCTGTTTCGATGGTTTCAAGGTATGATTTCCCTTTTCCATCGAGAACTAATCTTTTAACACCATGGTTTTCCAATGGTACTGTAGCTTCTTGAATTTCTTCAACCATTCTTACAATTTTCTTGCAAGCGTGTCGAGTGCCTTCAGAGGAGCCCTTGATGACGAGGCCTTCATTACTATCAGATGCAAACTCCTTGATAGAAACGCTGTGTTCCTTGAGATCGTTTTCAATCTTGGCTATTTCGTTTCTCAGGTGTCGAAAAACGAATTTCCTTTCACCACTGGAAAGTAAAAGCCGCTCAGACACGAGAGTGTTTTTTTGTAAAAAAATGTTCACTTCCTTTTCTGCGCTAAAAGCATTGTCTTTGCATCCAGTTAAAACTAGATCTTTACCAGTTTTAGTGAACAGTATCAAAACATTATGGGTTTTTTCGATAGACTCTTTGAAAATCTGCCATTTTCTTCCTTTAACGGTTTCTATGAAACCTTCGTCAAGATGAATATTTGTTTCTGAAGTGGAAGATGCAAGATATGAAACAGCATTTGTTGTCTGATTCTCATTCATTCCTACAACTTTAGGTGTTGCAGACGGGCCTTTCTTTCCGAGTATCACGATAGCTTCGATGTTTCTTTCTCGGAGTTGTCTGTTCATCAAGTCTCGGTGTGTCTGTTGTTGAAGGAACTTCATAGTGTTTTCCGTTACCTCAATAAAGGATTCACAAATTCGCATAGTTCTCCAGACAATTTTTTCTTTCACATTATTCAGAATTACTTGTGATCCTTTTAAATAAATGCTGCTGGGATCTTTCTGAAACGTTATTTCAATATTTTGCTCTTCACTAGATAAAGCCCGCTTTAGAAAGTCACAGTGTTCAATGAGCAAAAGTTTTGACTGTGGGATTTCGATGCAATCTTCAACAACCTGATACTGAATTGCCTTTTCAAGGTCTATCTTGCTCTGTGTTTGACGAATTTGTTCGATTGTGTTTTGCACCATTGCCGTATCACCGATAATTTCTACCGAGACGTCATCATCGTTGCTTGAGATTTCCACCTTTATCTCTTTCTCATCGCGGGCGTTAAAGAAACCCTGAAAACGAACAGAATACTCTTCCCAGATTTCTTTGCTTAAACAAATGTTTTCTTTTACAAAATCAGAAAAAAAAAATTCAAATGCGTCCTTTATACTTGTCCACTGATCAGCAGCCACAACATTGAGGTCCGCTGGGCGCAAAACGACGCTTGTGGAGCCAGGGATCCAGTGCGTTTTGACAAAATAATGTTTCTCTAGGGACTCCAGTTGTTCTTCTTTGTACGATCGAACAAAACTAACCACGTGAGGATCGACTTCAATGGTTACTTGGACATCTTTTGGCTCTTGCTCTTCTTTACTTGTTGGCTGGTTGATGTCTGGCTCTTCAGTGTGGAAGAACGGATGATCAAGATAGGGTTCTACTGTCACTTCAACGTTGTCGCGGAAATGTTGTCGGGAGCAAACCATCTTGACAACTGTTAAGTTAAGCAGTTTAGATGTTCAGAAGAAAATCCACAAGATCAGTGTTAGTTTACAAACAACGGCTTCAATTTACGTGTAAAAAGTGATTTTCCTGGGGTTGATCCAGGGTTAAGTTGAGAAGGGGTTCGGACACACGTCCTCCTACATTATCTTATTGTTATTGTCTTTTAACAGTCTTTTTTTCACGAGAAAAATAATAGTAAAGAGGTTTGTGTTTCACTTTAGGGGGTTCAACCGAACCAACCGAACTATCCATAGATCGGTCCTAGCTTTTCGAATACGTTTTCTTATATTTCGTTACTCTTTTAAAAAAAGATAACAGATTAAAGCCACCGAGATTCCAAAGTTTTTTTAAATACGCATAACGAATGCATTTGTCTACACAAGATTTGAAAAAATAACGGTCTTAGATAGCTGATCAAAGCCAGTATTTTGGATTGGTGATCGAATATCTTAAGATAGGATTTAGCAACAGGACACAAACTTACCAAATTCGATGGAATTATAGTTTCCAATACCTTTTAGCAGGGGAAAGGAGCAATTAATTTCCCAATCACTCTCATATATCCCCTGTCATGCAGAACAATCGTTTCTTTCAAATGTATTCAATCTCATTTCTAGAAACTGAAAAAACGCGGGCCCAGAGACAGTAATCTGGCTCAAAGACGATGTAATAAGTAACAAACATGTCAGCAGGTATATCGATCATAAAAAGCGGCTAGCCGTTTCCTAGGGAAACCAAATTTTTGCATGAGCAGGATAAAGAGAAGGGAGATGTACTGATATATACTTTCCTGGAAAGAGAAAAATACCCAGCGCAATTTAAGTTTCTCGAAGACAACCATGAACTTCGTTAAGAGAATTAAAAGTTTACATACCGTGTTTCTTACCAGTTACTGTATACAACTGTTTTAAGAACGTTGACCGCAAATGAACTGGAATGTCCGTATCATAAAGCATCATGAACTGACCCTCCTTTGTCATAACTTTGTTTAATTCGGTGCTTTTCTAATTTTTTTTGCTTCCTCTACAGAACCAAGATACACAGCTTAGAACGCAGAAATCCCGCAATCCCTTTAGAACTTGGTATTAATTATCGTCTGCAAATCTCAACGTTTTTAAAACAGTTGTATGAGCTGCAAAATGAACAAACCTGCGGGATCTTCGTAATGGACCACAGCTGTCCTAGCAGGTGCATCATGCTCGACATCCACTATCTCACCTCCGCCATTTCTTGGATTCTCAAAGTAATACCAGAGGGACTGGATGGTTGTACGTGCCGTAAGGCCTCTAACCAAAACACTGTTGCAGGTATTAACCTGTTCGACCCTTAAATTAGTGCCATCAAGTTCCTCTTCTTGACATCTTCTACAAATCTCTTCAAAGTCTATGAATAAGAATTATAAAGATTGTTTAATATTAACAGATTTCAGTCCTTCTTTAAAGTCATACGTATCTTTATTCATATTTTATTTTGTTAGTTAACAAGTTCCTGAGGTGCATCGTTTTGGTGTTTTTAAAATACTTATCATACATGTACAGTGAGTATATACATATAAAGAGTAGGGAACCGAAGACAATGATAAGCGCCCTGAACGTCCAATACACATAACATATTTGTAAATAGATTTTTCTGTGTTTTAATAATTGTGTTAAACATTATTTTAGTCTCAGCAAAATGTAATATCGATAACCAAAGTACTTTGAAAACACTAGAAGCTTTGATTTTGTACAGCAAGACCAAACAAAACAGTATTTGCTTTGCATGACTGACCATTTCCGAACTACTACCAAAGGCAAAATGTCAGTGCGAATAACCTATAAAATTTTGTGCGAATTCACAGAACAAATTTTCACAAAACATCGAAAGACAAAAGCTGTGAAGCTCCGATGCACTTCGAGCTTTCACTAATAAACAAACACATTTTCACTACTACAACTTGCGCAGGGAAAAATATGGCGGCTCCAAAGCATTACATGTAGCACCGGCGTCAGGAGCCCATCAATAGGAGCCTCTATCTCAACTAATTTTGTTGAGTCAACCCTTGCCCGAGTAGCTCTATTTTTAGAACGGCTTTTTCCCGTAGGTAATGTGACAAAACAATACACTGTATCTGGCTCTGTTTTGATTGGTCTTTGAATTGTGTGCCTGCGAAACCTCCCCTGAGAGCCACTCTATAACTAAAGGTGCATTCGATTGTCCCTATTCCGTCTATTCCGGAATATGAATAAAATTTCAAATTTGTCTCCTCATTCGCAGCGCAATCAAGTATTTAGTTAAAAGTAATCACAGGGTCAAAATATATAACTCAATTGTGTTTTTCTTCTAACTTGGCAGGAATTGTGGCCAATAAGATTGAAAAAAGTTTTTATTCCGTTTATTCCTATACCGGAATACAGTCAATCGAACACGCCCTGAAACTACTCGGGAAAGAGGTGACTCCAAGGTTTAGTATAGGAGATAAAGGCTCCCATTGATGGGCTCCTGGATTCGTTGATCCTCTTGGCCCGGTCGTTCAAAGCCTGTTTAGTGCTAATGCCTGATCCTCTGTAGTTTCTATTTCAATTCGTAAAAGAACTAACCCAGAGTTTGTACTAATTCGGCTTTGATCAACAGCACCCTACAGGCCAAAATCACACGCACTGAAAAGTATATTTTTAACGAAAAAGAACAATAAAATAATAGCGAATTATTCGTATGTGGGCTTCTCTTTTACATAATGCCTTGGATGGTTCAGACATACCTACATTCGAGGAGAAAGTAACCAATGCATCATTCCTTGCGCCGAAGTCAACTTTGATGATCTTAGTGCCACTTAAATTGCTCAGAAAGAAACGTATGCCATCTTTAGTCGTGTCTTTGTTTTTGTTGAGAATATAAAGCACTTTGTTATCCTTTGTTTTTTTGACCGTCCGCTTTAGTGTCACTTTAACGGTATCGCCATTTATAGAGTGAGGCTTTTGCCAGTTAAGTACTCGAAGGGCAACTGTAAGGCAAGCAAACAATTGTACAGGTCATTGTTAATGAATTGTTTTTAAGGGATCCTACAAAACTTCAAGCAACGAATAGTTTCTTTTTAAAATGAGGAAGGTGGTAAGGGGGGAGGGGTGCTGAATAGTAACTTGAAGTGGGAGAAGGAGGTGTGGGTGGCTGAAGAAGCCTCTCTGAATCTTTATAATTTAGCGAAAAGTGGAAGGCTTTCCGGCGCCCCTGGTGTAAATAGCTACTAAACAGGCAAACGCCTATATGGGGATTTATTTTTACGAGTCAGGCCATTATTTGTGAGTCTTAAGGCGAGCAAAGTACAACTTGACGAGTAAAAATAAGTACCCATATAAAACAGAAAACCGTTTAATAAGGTATTTATTAAATGGGTTTTAGTGCAAAAAGTAAATTTAGAAAGAAAATCCGAAGCAACTTGAAAAAGTAACGCACACAGTTAAATGGCTTCCTAATTTGCTGTAAACAACTCCTATAAAAGGCGAAGTGGCGTCACGGCTTTGGCTGCACGCATTTCAGTGACCAAAAAACTATCCCACCGTTTTCTCAGAGATTCTTCCGGCATCAAGCTACTACAACTAGCGGCTAAAATGAAATGGATTAAAAGTCCAATCTGTGTGAGGAATGCGGCAATCCGAGCTCGTGAAGTTTGAAGATCTTGAAGTACATGGTAATCTAAGTTCGAGGGGCTACGCCAGAAGTTCAACTGTTGAACTAACTAAACTCTAGTCTAGAACCGCTGTAAGTACTGACAATCAGGTACACAAAAATTTGTTTTTATGTTCAATCAATAAATGAGAGCCCGGGCAACAACGTTCTTACGCATTTCTTTACGGAAAACCTGCGGGAACAAACAGAAAAAATCTCGATTTGCGGGAATGAAGATATTTATTGAAATCCAAAGCCGAGTCAAGAAGAAAGTTGACAGGACAAAGGCAAAACGATCTCTCAAGTTTAAGGTACGATAACATTGTCAATTCAAAAGTTCTTCTAAGATACTGGATTAACTGCAGGAAGCTTTTTCATTTTGGTTGATGTCGATGTTTATTACATGTGCAGTTTGCAACTTCTGACGATCGGTACTCGTTTTGTAATACATGACTCTACATTTCTACGCCGTAGTTATGTATAATTTCGCGAACTCTGTTGTCGATCTGACTTGTTTTTCGTCTTGCTCTTTCTGCCATTTCTCGACACAGTTCAGCCGGTTAAAGTTCATTCCTTTAAGAATTAATGTACTCCAAAGAATAGCAAATTAGCCTTATTTACTTTCTTGTCAGCCGACAAAACTTTCGCTTCAGTTTCGTCCGTCCGTCGACAGAAATGGCTGAAGGGATTTTTCCGTTTAATATGGCGAGATATTAACACAGTACACGTCATATTTAGCCAATCAAAACGCCGGAAAAAAGCCATATTTAACGGAAAATGGCGGACCCATTTAATAAAATACATAGTACCTAGTATCACAAAAAAAATATCATATACCTTAACTCTCCTATTTCGGCTAATAGTTAAGTCTGTCTCTTTGTCATTCAAAATACATCATGTAAAGACTAAAGGGGTAAAAATGCGTGAAGGTGCATCCGAGTTGTCGAGCCCCATTCCCCTATGACGGAAAACGCGTTTGTTTTCATATATGAATAAAGACATAAGATATGTTCGTACAGATTCTTTCCGTGAACAGACATGTAATCACTTCATTTCATACCTAATATGCTGTGCCAGACAAACTTGGTGCCATTCTAGTACTGAGCAACTTTAAACGTTTCTGGTTATCCCTTCTGACTTACGTGTTCATCGCAGCCTGCTCATACCATCTTTCAAAAACATGAAATTAAAACTATAATCTACCACGACCACCTCCTAACTGCATGGCCTTCTAGCTCAATTGATTGCACAAAGAAGGTCTGATCCGAAGGTGGTGGATTCGAGCCCATCGTCGTTGGTCAGACATTTCTTTCCTTCTCCGTGTGGTCCGATTTCATTGAGATATTCCGGTGCAATACTCACTTATACCACACTTAGTCCCATGCCAATTTAATTAAAGCCAAACAGGAACCAGGAAAGCTGCTATCGTAAGCAACAGGTCAAACTTCACTCTCCTACTTATTACTTGCGCACAACAGCTACGTTGGCATCCTTTTGAGGACTTCTTGAACTCAATTCCGATAACTGTCAACTCCTGTGAACGTCAACGAACAGCGACGACCACATCCGCAAACTTTTCGATGGTACACAATGGAAGACTTCCGAAGCCTGTTCCAGATATTCTATCCTCAAAAATAATGAGGTTTGAAGCGTTTCCGAGGTTTTTTTCCAAAAGATTCCGTAAATTAGTTTCAAAAGATTAAGGCGTGGGATAAAGTAGTTGTTATTTTCTCGTGGGATACCGTGAAACAAACATACATTTGTCACTTGAATTTTCTTCGCATACACACTCACCTACTGACAAGTAGTGCTGCATCTTCTACGGTATCCCAAGGCATCCCGCTTGAAACATTGCTTCAATAGTACTTACTCATTGTACATGGGCACCATTCTGACGGACTTGTGCCATTAAAGATTCAGTATGAATCAATTTATGCAGTCAAGTACGAACAAACTCAACTGACAACTGTACCTTCCTCGTCGCCAAACTGGAGGGTTACTTCCTTTCTTCCTTGTCCCCATGTAAACCCGATGATATCTCCTCCACCTGACCTTTTTGGGTTTTCAAACCACGTTCTTATGTCTTCTTCAGATACGGAGTCCAAAAGCTGGCTAACTACTATTGAGTTGGCTTCAATGACGCAAACTTTGTCATGCTCGTTTGACGAATACTGCTCAACCAGACGCACTGTTACGAGTTTTCCATCAATAGTGTGGTTACTGTATTCTGCGACACGTTTAGCAACTGCAAAATAATAAAATATAGTTGGAGTTGATTAGTTATACAACGACTGCATGGCAATGTAGCTTTTCCGTTCTATCTAAGAATAGCAATCTTCTTTAGTCTTGTTCGACTGGATAACATCATATGTATAATAAAAATCTAACAAGTCACTTTTTCCGCGCACTGCCCATATTAAACTCACATTTTAGTGTTCACAGGGGACGCGCACGGACGTCGGATGTTTATGTCCGCGCTTTTTCGAACTTATTCAGATGAATTATTTTTTAAGATTGATTTATACTTGTCTTATTTAAATTAAAACAATGATTCGGTGCCTAGTGCACTATATGCCAGCTTCACTATTAACAAAGAGTGACAAAATCTGAATGCATGGCTATTACAACAACATCATTTTTGGGCAGCTTCAATGGCAATATTTCGAGTAGCCGTGCTACGTTTTGTCAAGCCAAAGCTGGAATGAGGTGAAATTACAACGGCTCTAGATATTTGAATTACAATTATAATTATATAAACATAATAGTTAATAAACTGTCAATGGTGACATTAAAAGTCTAAAAATACTTATGGACATCTACCAATTTGTAGCAGTTAGTTGTACCAAATCAGTTTCGAGCTTATGTACTTTTTAAAAGAACACATTCTTTCAACAATCTTCGCCTATATCAACGGCATCATCAAAAACCTAAGGGTGCCTAGGGAACGGGTTCTTCTCGATATTTGCCTCTTCTCACCCTTTCGGTTAAGGCTCATCCATATTTTTTGAAAAATCGTGACTCTTAGAAAATGGTCCGATCACTTATTTCTCATTTGGCACAAGACATATTTCCGAAAACCAGGAGGAGTGGCCCTATTTTTGGATTAGAGCCGTTCAGTTCTTCAATTAACAAAACCTGTTTAAAAATTCCTTGTTATTTCGATAACGGAAAGATGGTTTTAAAACAACTAAAGAAATGGTGTGGTTAAATTTTGCGCCTTTTTGGCTAAAGACTCAGAAATACTTTTCAAAGAGCTAAAAAATACTGTGCATAATTGTTATTATTATTATTATTATTATTATTACTATTACTATTACTATTAAAAAGGCCTAAGGAGCGTAGAATACATCTAATGTAATATAAAAAAGTATACATGCATAGAGAAATTAGCATCACTTGCAACAAATTCTAGGAGAATAACAGTTGTTTTAAGCTTTTCACGGATTCTAACGATACACGTACGTGAGAGAATTGATGTTTGGGTTATTTGTAAGCTAAACTCTTTCAACAAGCAAACCATGCACCACTCAACAAATAACCTCTCCTGTTCCAAAGCGGCTTAGATTATTAGGAACCATAGCTTGATCGGCCAATGAAAGTTGATGTCATGTTTAGCGTCAGCGCCCGCATGGGATTTAGCCACCGTATGGAAAACTTTCATTATTCATTATTTTTCGAAAAACAAAGATATTAACAATTTGATCACAAATTTTTGAATCAAAAAATTTTTTCCCACCTTTTTTCGACCAAAAAGTCGTTGTTTGCACATCAGAACGAGACTTGCAAGTTTCAACCAAGTTACATTTGCATTCGCTGCATTTTGAGGCTGTATCAGCTTTGGAATTTGTACAATGTGATTTTTTATTAACAATAGGGTGCTTTTTTGACACAACAAACCTTATAAATCTTCATTTTCTTCAATTAATATCAATGATATTATAAACTGAATAAACAGATTTATGCCTTCGAAGCAATACTTGTCTAATATAGAAAATTAATGAATAATGAAAAATTCCCTCGCCATTTTTCTGAAAGTGGCTAACGCTAAACATGACATCAATTTTCATTGGCCTCACAATCTGCAAGATAGGCATTCTAACAAAGAAGTGAAAAAATTGCCAGTACCTTCATGTTCAGCAAACAACACAAAAGCTGTTTCACCAACAATTGTCGCGTTTTCAACATCACCGCCGTTTGATCTCTTTGTGTTCTCAAAGTAATTTCTTAGGGCTTCCGCAGTTGTCTTTTCTGAGAGTCCTTCAATTCGTATTGAACAGTTCTGCAAAAACCAAAAACCCGTTTCAACAGGGCGTTGCATTTCTTTTCTTTATTTAAAACTTATCTTTGTGATGATCATTATCTTTACCATAAGGGCTTTGTCCTTGTTATTGTCACTTCCCTTCTCGTTTGTCATTTATTTTTTCTTGTCTTTGGTGCAGTTGTCTTTCGTGTGGTCATCGTACGACTGTAGTTGTTGTTTTGTTCTGAGTTTTTATGGCAGTTGTTCTTACTGAGGTTATGGTGATGTGATCATGCAGAGTTTTTTGTAGTTTCTGTCACTGCTAATGTTCTAATATTCAAATATTACTTTTTTAAACGTGTGAAATACAATTCATAAAGAGAAAGAAACAACCAATTTTGCCCTCACGTTTGCATACACTGCATCTGGAGTATCTGCTCGATTTGGCTGCATCAGGGATATGCTCAGCGCTGATCCATCGACGGTGTGATTTCCGCGATCCACGACACGTTGAGCATCTGTAGAACAAAACAAGATTTTTACATGCAAAATGTGTAAAATTCGCTAGCATTAGCAAAATATTCTACATGCTTCAAACAGAACTGATAGGGTAATTGTTAAGCGAGCAAGCTGATGAATAATATTAAAAAAAGAAGCCTCTACTTATTGTGTGATGGACTATGATGGTTACAGTAGGTTCGTCAACCAACATACCTCAAAATTTAATTCGTGCACATCTTTCACTACTATTTAATTTTTTGTTTTTAAAATAGGCGGCAAAAACTATTTGTGTAGTATAAAGGCCCGTTTAAACGGAGGCAACATGTTGGGACAACATCATCCATGCAATATTGTTGGCCACAACATGTTGTCTCCGTTTAAACACCATGTTGGGACATGTTGGGCAATGTTGGAAAGTGTTGGAAGATGTTGGATGGAGTTTGATTTCTGTCAAACTTTTCATCCAACATCGGCCAACATTTTTCTTCGAGCATGCGCACTCGTGGACATTCACTGGTACCCAATCTATCCGCGTACGTCAAAGTGAGGGCATTGTGATCCCAGAAGGCACAGCGTTCATATAAAGAACCGCCATTTTGTTTGAAGTCAGAATTTTGCTTGAAAGGTGACAAGGAAAGATTTTGTTTTCGATTGTAGGATAATCTTTTATCAACTGATGTGGTTAAGTGTTCCATAAGTAGTTATGTGCAAGTTAAGAAGACTAAGTATTATTCTAGTAAAACTTAATCGAGGATAACTTTGATGGAATTGCATGTAATACTCGAGTCTTCAGACACAAGAAGTATAAGTTTGAAAGAATTGTTCAAAGTTCCTACTCGCTAGCAGTTTATTATTGCGCTGTACAATTTGTAAAAAACAATGATATTAAAGTGATATAAATTTCCATTTTTTGGTTGTTTATTCAATAAATGTTCCAGGTTATCATTGAGTTGAGCCGCTATGCTTTGTTTTAAGAACAAAACGCGTTATGACATCTCGTTCCCAGAGCCTAGCGATTACAAACCAAAACCTGAGCCCTGGTAACGACCTAACATGTTGGATGGTGTTGGCTTCGTTTAAACACTAGTGCTCCCAACACTATCCAACATTGCCTAACTTGTTGCGTCCAACAATGTTGGGCAATATTGCATCCGTTTAAACGGGTTTAAAGGCATAAGGATCGAATTGCTACTGACAAGATGAAAAATCGGCAGGTTACCTTCGTGATCTGCAAATAGAACAAAAGCTGTTTCACCAACAATTGTCGCATCTTCAACATCGCCGCCATTTGATCTCTTTGTGTTCTCAAAGTAATTTCTGAGGGCTTCCGTGGTTGTTTTATCAGAGAGTCCTTCAATTCGTATTGAACGATTCTGCAAAAAAGAAGGTTACAACAAAAAAATCTTACAGTGTTCAAATTGCGTTTGGATTTTTTTAATTCTCTTTAAAAATAAATCTTTGTCGTGTTCATAATCCACACCATCACGCACCGAGGTTATCATCGTTACTGTCAATCTCCTTGTCGCTAATGTTATTCTTGTTCTTGTTTTCTGTGCTATGTACTTATGGTGGTCGTTATATGGCTGTTGTTGTATCGCTTTTGTTTTAGTTTTCTTGACCATTGTCACTGTTAGTGCTATCGTAATTAGTGTTTTAGAAAAAGGTTTAGAAAAGGATAAATTCACAAACTTCCGTGTTCACAGATGTTATAAATATATTCGTTCTTTAAACGTAATAAGAAATACGTTCAACGTGTAAAAAACAATTCATAAAAAAGTAAACAATCCATTTTGCTCTCACGTTAGCATACGCTGCATCTGGAGTATTCGCACGGTTTGGCTGCATCAGGGATATGCTCAGCGCTGCTCCATCAACCGTGTGATTTCCACGCTCCACGACACGTCGGGCAGCTGTAGAACATAAAATATCGTTTAAAAATAGAAATACGTTGGAAACAAAATGTGTAGGAAACATAGTATTAGCACAAAACTTTAAATGCTTCATACAAAGCTGAAATAGGTAAAGAAATGACTAAAATTGTTTAGCAATAGTATACTTCTCAACCCAGCAAATAAATATTTTTGAAAAGAAAAACTTCAGTTGATGTGAGGTGGACATGTTGATGTACAAAACTGGTACACCAATATGGCAGGCAAAACCTACACTACAATTAAATCTGTTTTTTCTTCAGTCTAAACACTTGTACTATCTTACGAAGACCTTAATTATATCTTCTGAAGTTTATCAAGACACTAATAAATTGGTTGTGTCAAAATAAAAGAACTTGCATGTCATTTAACCCTCTCTCTCAGGAGGGGGGCTGTTCCAACCCCCCTTTCGGATTTTCCTTCCTGTCAGTTTACCGGCCACCCTCTGTCCAGATACCCATGTACCTATGAAAAAAAAACTCAACAACCCCCCTTTTGTTTTGAGAGGGAAAGAGTGACAGCAAAAATAAATAAATTTTTCCAGTTCTTATTCTCTTATTTTTTTTGCCATATTAATGGCTTTGTTTCTGCAAATTTGAAACATGAATTAGATTTGATCAGGCGCTTTACTTTAATCTTTAGGTAGACCAATTTATAGGTCAAATCAAGGCTTTCTCTACAAATTCTCTGTAAGTCTGTGATAGCCTTTGAAAAATCGATACGAACTGCACTCTCAAATTTAAAAGCTGATAAAAATACTTTGGTATAAAACCCTTATTATTAATAGTTGTTTTATGTAGTTTGAATTTATTACGTCTTCAGGAGAACTGCTAATTTTTTCTTTATTTTGTACCAAAACAGACCCAAGGTCACGGCATTAATTACTTAATTATACATGCTATACACAGGCCAATTTTCAAGTCAATCAAGAAATAAAGAGCGAAATTAAGGAGGGGGGGTTGTATCTACTCCCATCCCCCATTCTTCAGAGGGAAGGGGTGGAAAAACACGAGAGGGTTAAGAAACGCGCTGAACACGAGATTTTAAGTACTGTAAATAAAGACTTCATCATTACGTCTTCTAAACACAATTTTGATGATATACCGTTCTTTGCGGTTTAGGTTTGTGAACGTTAATAGCGACAAGTGAAATGATCTATAAAGAAATTTGGACGGACAAAGAAAGACGGTTATTGCCTTCGTTACGTCATGTTTTACAAATGGCAACTAAGGTATTAGCTTCGTAACGCGATTAATAAATTTAGAGATTTTTGCAAGTCCTAAAACAAGCCAAAAAGCTATTTAAATAAAACAAGACCCATGGGTTCTTTTTTGGAGGCTTATGATAGGTTGTTCATCATACCAACAGATTCTAGCTTATCCATATATTGCATGCAATACTAGCCTGTGAAGCAGGCCTTTGGATGTGAGTGGCCGATTTAAAGAAAACTGTGGTTTGGCCGTGCACGAAATTGGAAAAGGGACTGGCGCGAGACACAGACAACACCACTCGCCCGACGTTCCGATGTTTTTTAAATAATAGAGCGCCTGCTTTGCATGCTAATGCAATACATGCTTTTTTTTATAAGAACCAGTAACTTTCGGCTCAGCCTGGGCTGTTCTTAATTTTTTGGCGATTTCAGCCTCA
>JAOBRG010071334.1:0-14538 GCA_027574985.1 Umimayanthus nakama | reverse complement strand
ATAGCCCAATAATTGTTTTGACAACAAAATTAGCTACCTAATAATAGCCCAATAATAGTTTTGATAACAAAATTAGCTACCTAATAATAGCCCAATAATAGTTGTGATAACAAAATTAGCTACCTAATAATAGCCCAATAATAGTTTTGACAACAAAACTAGCTTCCTAAAAAATTGTTTTTACAGAGTGCTGGCACAAATAGAACTGTATACATAAAGTGAATTGTTGAAGGTTGGTATTAAGATCAAGCGTGTATGTACACACGAAGTACAATTATATGTTTATATTTGTGTGTGCGTGGTCAAAGCAGTTGGTAGGATCTCTGACTGCCAGATCAGGAGGTCCCCGTAAAACCAAAAGAAAAAAATGAGATGTGCAAACACGAAAAGATACAATGGGAAGTAAAAACTAAGCAACCCTCTTGGTTGACGTTGCGTCCTAGCAGCAAAAGGCCACCAGTCACTTCATCTTTATACAAGACAGTAGACCAACCCTCACTACAATTTCGCACGATATAAGTTGGAACCGTTGACCGGCCGTTATTTTAAGCCCTGATTGTGTACTGCGCAATGTTGCATACCCAGACCGCAACGCACCATGGATGTAACGAAGCTTTGAACAGCATTGTAGGTCTCTACTCTGAAACAACGACATTCGTTATCCGCATTGCTTCTAGGGCTAATACGCGAATAGTCGCTGTTTCATTTAGGCACCTGCAATGCTATTTAAAAATTCGTTACATCCTTAGTGCGTTGCGGTCTGGGTTTGCAATAATGCACAACGCAACAAATCAGAAGACAAACTTTTTTGAATTAGTAGTATAAGTCAGCACGTAGTATCTACTAGTAAGAAAACGCACAACCTAGGAGTTATTTTTGATAGTCATCTAACTATGTCCAGCCATATTAATAGTATATGTCGCTCAGCTCCTATAACCTTAAGAAACATCGGTAGAGTGAGAAAATACCTTAATCAGGCGAACACAGAGTTTTTAGTCCACGCCTTTATTACATCTAGGCTAGACTATTGCAATAGTTTGCTATACGGACTACCTGCCAAGGAGATCAACAAACTCCAGCGCCTGCAAAACTCTGCGGCAAGGCTTGATACGAAATCCAAACTCCGTGAGCACATAACACCGGTATTAAAAAAGTTGCACTGGCTCCCAGTAGATCATAAAATAATATTCAAGGTCATACTAATAACTTTCAAGATCATCTGCGGTTGTGCTCCGGCGTATTTGAAGGACTTGCTAGAACCCTACGTTCCCATGCGTTCTTTACACTCTGCTACACAAGACCTATTAGTCGCCCCGAAATCATCCACCCGTACTTCTGGGGACAGGGCATTCTCGGTCGCCACACCGAAACTGTGGAACAATGTACCAACAAGCCTAATGACAGCGACTTCTATACGCTCATTTAAAACAAGCTCATGTCTATTCCAGGACGCCTTCTTTTAACCATAGCTTATCCGAATGATTTTATTTACTTTTAATGATCTGCTTAGTTAGCATACATGTGTATTTATAGTTTTAATAATTAGGTAATATCATTAATATTTGTATTTTTACTTCAACCAGAAATATTGTAAGCGCATTGAGGCTTTGCGAAATGCGCATCTAAGAACTGTAAATTAAATTAAATTAGCTGTATTCCATTACAGGTATTCGTCACAGCTTGTTCTGCTGCTGTTCACCGTCGCCATCTCATGGTGTGGAAGATCTTCGCACCGCGATTCGTGTTTGAAGGAGCGTCATTTCTGGTGTCAATCCCTGTTTTGATCTTGGTTTACTTGTTCGTACTAAGAGTGGATGTTGCATTGAGCGGTTGGACACGGACTCTAGAGACACATTGTAAAGAAAGACAAATTGAAAGTTAACCAGTGTCGTGACAGCTGCATTCCACACGTTCGTGCTAAGATTGGATATTGCATTGAGCGACTGGACACAGACTCGAAATACATATTGTCACGAGAGATACATTGAAAGTTAACCGTTGTCGTGAGAGCTTCGTTCCATGCGTCCATGCTAAGATTGTATGTTGCGTTGACCGACTGGATACAAACTCTCAAAATATGTTTTCAAGAAAGACACCTTGAAGTTTAACAAGTGTCGTGAGAGCTTCGTTCCACGCCTTCGTGCTAAGAGTGGAATTTGCGTTGACCGACTGGATACAATCTCTAAAGATATATTTTCAAGAAAGGCACTTTGAAAGTTAACCAGTGTCGTGAGAGCTTTGTTCCACGCCTTCATGCAAAAAGTGGAGTTTGCATTGAGAGACTGGACAAAAACCTTAGAAACATAATGTCAAGAAGGACAAATTGAAAGTTAACCAGTGCAGTGTCGCGAGAGCTTCGTTTGTTCCACGCCTTCGTGCTAAGAACAGATGTTGCGTCGAGGGACTGGACAAAAACTTTAGTGACACATTGTCAAGAGAGAGACATTGAACGTTAACCGGTGTCGTGAGAGCTGCGTTCCACGTAATCTTGCTAAGAGTGTAATTTGCGTTGAGCGACTGGACACAGGCTCTAGATATATACTTTTAAGAATGACAATTTGAAAGTTAACCAGTGTCGTGAGAGTTTTGTTCCATGCGCTCATGCTAATACTGGATGTTGCTTTGACCAACTCGAAACAAACTCTAAAGAAGTTAACCATAATCGTGAGAGCTTTGCAACTAACGCATGTTAGTTGTGTTGAGCGAAAGAACACAGACTCAAGAGACATACTACCAAGATAGACACACCAAGTTAACTATTGTTGTGAGAGATGTGTTCTACACGTTCGTGCTAAAATTGGATTTTGCAATGAGCGACTGGATCATACAAACTATGGAATTCGACCATGCAGTGTAGTGACGACTTAACTCCACTCAAGTCAAGTCAGTCCATCGCAGTATCTGCATGTTTTATTCCAATCTAGTGCGAGAATCGCTGGAAATGAGGTCTGAAAGTAATAAGAATAAAGCAAGTGACCTTAATTTGATTCGTCAGGGTAATTTGGACTGATGGGATACTAGCCGAAGCGGTCTACAGGTAGGCCCGTTTCAAACCGGACGCGCTTAGGTCGTGTCGAACCAAACTGAACTGAGCTCGACTTAACCGCAACTTTAGCACAACAGTTGTTTCAAACGTCGTGCTTTGTTTGGTCGTGCCGTTTAATAATCGCGCTTTGTGGATGCGAATCATCTTTAGTCAGCGCAGTTTTGAATCGGAAAACCTGGCGGATCTACACGACGTTGGCTCGACGTGGTTTCAAACGTTGAGCTTCAGTCATGTTATCGTCAAACTTAACTGATCAATTTAGCTCGACACGACATTTGCTCGTCCAAAGCGCGACGTTTGAAACGGGCCTTACGTTTAAAAGAAGATGCAAACGTTATAGATTTACTGAATAGAAACGAAAAAGACAAAACAAACATCAAGCTTGTGACGAGATGGAACAAGCTCACTCCCTTGCGGAGGGGGTGGTATACTTAGGTCAAGTTTCGCTGGGTATGTGTCGCTTGCCTATCAGACCCCCTACCCCTTTATAGTCTATTCTGCCGCCAAATACAGACCCCATCTTGGTCACTTTTGGCCGGGAATCTTCCGATTTCTAAGTTCCTGTTTATCAGAATTTTCTAACCTCAAAATCTTGAAAAAGTGCGACCCCATTCTAGTGACTACTAAAAATGTAACCGAGTAGCCAATTTAGTAGGTGAAAATGCGGACCCTGTCCAGGAACATCTCCATTACCCCTTTACTGGGAAGTACCCCTCCCTGAGAAGCTCACATCAGTATTCCTCGGTCTTTTACCTCGACTTTCATTCACCTGAAGCCCGTCAACAAGGAAGGGGTCTCATGGAGAAAACAAGGCGTCTCGTACACCAAAAAAGTGCCTATCGTAAAATTCCACTTTTAAGCCCACCCCCCGGATTTTAGCCCATCCATTTGCCAAAGAATGTATTTTTTCGGATATAAGACCCCCTCATTTACAAACCCATCTACTGTATAAGTGTTGGGAATAAGCGGTTTGTTGAATATTGAATATCTCTTTTGTGTTAGTTTGAACAGTTAAAAACTTAGTTTGAATATTGGGAAATTTAGTTTGAGTATCGAATATCCTAACAGAAGTTTGAGTATTGATGTATGCGAGAGTTTGAATATTGAATATCGAATTTGAAATATTCCGTTTCTACCCCCAAATAAGTGTGCTCCTTTTGCGTTTCTTTTAAAACTTCAAAGCTTTTAATCGAAAGTTACATGAACAAATGGCTGTAATGTTTATATTACCGAGAAGACGGTTTCTAGACGGCAAACAGGAAAATTGAAAACGTTAAGGCTTGTAGTTAAATGACTTTCATCAGTTCTGTTCGAGTTGTTCCAGTCGCTTTTGCCGGTTTTATAGATATTTTGAACAACTTATCCATTTATTGTGATAATAATAAAGAATGTAACTCGGAATATAATAGTATGTTAGCTTTAATTCGTTTCTCGGATACGTTTTATCTCGTCGTTTCGAAACACTTTTTATTCTGCTTATAAGCCCACCCGGATATAAGCTCCCCCCGCTTATAAGCCCACCAAAAAACCCTTGTGAAGTCATATAAGCCGAGGGCTTTAAAGTGAGATTCTACGGTATTTTCAAATGCTCACAATTCTTTCGTTTTTACATCGCAATATGAGTAAATGTTTCTTTAAAATGAAGCCCAAAAGGTGGCCGACTTAGCAATTAGTTCCTTCAAACATACCCACGCACCCGTCTCTCTGTTTCTGTGGTCAGATCTCGCTATATCTTCTATTAAGAACGTCTTGGCTGCAACTCAGTACGCATGACTTCTATTCTTATGTGCGTTAAAAATAGCAAGATCAAAGTGTAAACTAGTGATTTCTACAATGTTTTGTTGAACGTGAAAGAGTTTCGTTAAATGATGCCAGAAAATGAAACAAATGCCGCAGAAGTTGTTGTAATATAATTGATTTTAGTATATCTTTGTAGTTTCATACGATTCTAAGGGTGTGTTCGATTGACCCTATTTTAAAAATCTCCACTGATTCGCAGAACAATCAACTATCTAGTTAAAAGTAATGACGTGGAGGAGAGATATAACTCAGTTGTGTTTTTCTTCTAACTTGGAAGGATTGTTTCCAATGAGATTGAACACATTTTTTATTATACTTTTTTATTATTATATTAATATTTTATATCACATTACATTATGTTATATTATATTATATATATTATTATGTCATTTTACATTACATTAAGTTGTATCACAACATATATTAAATTTTATTATATTGTTTTGTATTATATTATTTTATACTAGAATATAAACCACCTGCCCTGTTTATAACGGAACAAGCTGATGAAAAACCGAATCACATATGTTTCACTGGACGTCAAAAATGAGCAGCACGCTCTTTCTAATTTTTAAGCTGGTGCCAAATGTTTTTATTTCAGGTTTAAATGTTCTTGAACATAACTGTCAATGTTGGGCACGAACGCCAACCCACCAGAAACATACATCAAAGTAAACTACCCTGGCCGGCAAGAAAAAAAACTCGAATCATTACAAGAAATAAAAAGTAATAATAAAAAGAAAACAAGGAAGAAAAAACATAATAGTAATTAAACAAAAAAAATGAAAACAAAGTTCCACGTACTCAACACTAACGGGCGATGTTGCACTGACGAGCATTGTCATGGAAAACTTCTTCAAAAATACTTTATTCACGTTTTCGCAGCCTCGACTGATATGTCCTTTGCATGCTCTCAAATTTTGGGCATTCTTCAGCGTCGAAAGGTTCTTATAGAATGCAGTTGACACGAACTGCAAGAGTGAACTCTTAATGAAGTCAAACAGAAATCTCGATGACATGCTACATGCTACTTCCATGACGAGCATTGTCATGGAAAACTTCTTCAAAAATACTTTATTCACGTTTTCGCAGCTTCGACTGATATGTCCTTTGCATGCTCTCAAATTTTGGACATTCTTCAGCGTCGAAAGGTTCTTATAGAATGCAGTTGACACGAACTGCAAGAGTGAACTCTGAATGAAGTCAAACAGAAAGTAAATTTTTAGTCTCGATGACGTGCTACAGGAGACCCCCCTTCCTTTTAACGCGCTGGAAATGTTTATTTCAGAAGTTTGAAGTAAAGCACTGACGGCATGATAAGCACACAAGAAGAGCAAGAGTAAGCTTTTTTTAATACTTTATTGCTTCAAAATTCTTGTCAACATAACAACTGAATTTGCAGTTAGTAATTATTAATTTCTTTTCAGTTCGGATACATATTTGTGTTTGAAAGAAACATGAAAAACAGGAAGTGTCTGCAGAGTATAAAAGTATGCAAATGTTGAAAACATATAATTAATGGGAACAAAAGACAGTTTACTAATATTAAAACAAATCCCAGAGGCGACGGACATTTCACTTCAATGTGACCAACAAAACGACACAAACTTTAGAAAAAATAGAAACAGGTGCATGGGAGAACAAGTCAAAAACTGAGCCCTTAAAAGAATTTAACTTTGATGTTACCTCTTTCCAGCAGTTCTGCTGCAACCACCAAACAAATCTGTCGTGTTTTCGACATTGATACTAGTTCATTTTTTTGTACTTCAGGAACAAAAACAACTTTGAAAGAGCTTTTAACAATTGAAAAACACAAATTTTTAATTTGCTGTATCGTATAGAGATCAAACAAAAACATCTTTGTATTAAGTCACGCAATATAATAGACGTAACTGAGAGGTCAAGGCTTTTCCGATGTTAAAACATCTAATTCGAAAAAGCTCTAATTTTAGTTTGCTATCTTGCGGTATAAAGGTGAAACTGTTGCAAGAGTAAAATTGATATTTCTTTTGAGATATTTATGTGGCAGTATGCAGATCTGGTGAGAATTACGTGACGCCAAACCACATTAAATAGCGTGACGCTACACCAACAACCGAGTCGCGTGACACCGTACAAACACGTGTTTGTTTCAAATCTATACAAAATAGCAAGTAAAAAATTTGTATTTTTCAATTTTTTAAAAAGAGCTTTTTCGAAAGTGTTGACAGGTTTTCGACTCCAATCAAGCCAACCTCGAGCTCGTATGTTAAATAAATACATTTTTGTTCAAAAATAGTAAGAAACACAAACCATAGTTTGATTTTGTCTTTTGTCGATTCCCTTTGCTGAAAAAAATTGAGAAAAACGAAACCCAACAGTGGAATTCTGGGCCACTTGAGGAGTGGTCGCAAGTAAGTGAAAAAATGAATATTGAGTACTTGGGTATATTAAAAAGACAGTATCTTTTGTGAACATATAAAAGTTTGAGTTGTTTTGCAAAAAGGCGACTACTGTTGCTTCGGGAGACCTGCAGCAACAAGAAATAGTAAATGCGAAACGGGTAAAAAGAGACGCTGGCCCTTGATGCGTGGAGGTTGTGTTTTTAGTATCTATGTGATCGCTCACGACCGCCGGATCGCTGAAAATACTGCCAGCGATCGTCAGCGATTATATGGAAACACTTTTCGGCGATCTGGCGATCCGTGAGCGATCTTACGCTGCAGTGATTCAAGCGATCCGGCGATCGTATGTGATCATATGGAAACCATGCAGGCTTAATTACGCTGTTCATAGAGGCAAAACGTTTCTAGCTCCAAGTTCTAACATCAACTGATGTAAACAATGCAAGAAAAGCAGAAAAGATTAGAAGTTTTGTGACCACAGTTTTCCTTACTGCTCTAGCGACTAGGTTACCGCGTTTGATTTTGCCTTGAAATGCCTTCAATTTGCATGCAGAAATATACCTAAAGTGTGTTAAAGCAAAAAAAGGCGAAATATATGCAAAAAACAACCTCCACAATTTTATAACTTGTTGCTGCAGGTTTCAAATATTGGTTATTAGTAATTAACTTCAAGTTTATTATTTTTGTCTCGGTTGCAGTTCTTGGTAAGCACCACGAGAGTGCATAAGTTTTCTTTAGATAATATAAAATATTCTGAAATTCAGTAAAAGTATAATTATTATTTTCTTGATAAAGATTCTTAAAAACATGGCAATAAATAAGAGCATGGTATGACAATGTATCATTTACCACTGTGTCTATACTGGAGGGACCAACTAGATACTGTGCAGATCGGTTGAATAGCAGGCACTGCTTTTTAAATCGGTTGTCACAACCTTGAATGACAGTGTACTGAAGTTTTAAGTAGTATCAGCAAGGTTTCCTTGCTGATTTAGTAATATGAACTAAGTTATAACCTGACGAAACCAAGGTTAATTATTTTGTTGCTTAATGTTGTCTATATCTTCCTCAAATGCTTAGTCTTGCAACAGCTTTTTGGGGGATTTTCAGAGCTCTGAAAACAAATCATAATATCAAATTTAAGCTGTCGAGGTATTTCCATACTACGTGTTCACACTTTTGAAGATTGCTCAACTGAAAACGCTGAAAAGACATCGTTCGTGTCCGCTGTAACGCAAAACAGACAGTGTACGACGGTCAGCATCATTGACTTGCGGCCAGACACAAATTTACGACATCGGTGACACCATAACCGCACTGGGCACACTTTTCCAAACTGAAGTTCAGCCTTTGCAACATTGCAACGACAACCATCACTGATCACAGATACCACTACTGTTAGTGTGTCATATGGTGTTGGTAAGGCAATAAGTAACCTTAACCTACGGCCAGGCACAAACTTGGAACAAGCAGATGTAGCTTCCACCCATGGAAAACTCGCTAGACTCTTGCACACGGTCACTTACTCCTCAAACACAGCGCAACTTGGCTCATTCTTCAACAAAGAATTTATTTATAATATATTGTGCTCTTTGGACGAGACTGTTATTCTCAATACAGAGCCTGAGATCGTGTTCAGTTTTGTTTTAGAATCTGCCATTAATGCCTCTGTCCTTCATTTTGCCCTTGACCTTGACGCGCAAATAGAACCCCCTGGTAAACAATTCCGTTAAGTTCTACGGACACAAGAAGTGAGTTGTCGGTCACTTGATCCAGAAGGGTCAGCGGCAATTGCCTTGATTCCCTTGAAGAGCCAGAATCCGGGTGTGTTGATTGGTTGTTCATCATCATGGCTATCAAAATCAATAATTACTTGCATTAGGCATTTCAGTAGAAAAATAGCATTAAGTTAACTATGAAAGAAAGTGTTGCCAGCGGTCCTCTGGCCCGGCTAATGATAGAAGAGCTCAAAAATCTGGAAAACTATGGCTTGTACAGTCACTTTCTTTGTCTTTTTTTTCTCATACGAGAGAAAGACAGCGCACAGAAACACGCCAACAAATTGCTAGAGGTTTGGGGGAGAATCGCTTTTATTTTTTCCGTAACACAAGAAAAGAACATTTTTAAAGTGTGTCAAGTTGTTGTTTATCAAGTTTTTTAATTTCTAGAAACAAAATACTTTACGGTAAACAAGATAAAGTCCTAGTTAAAGGTGGATAGACAGCTCTCCAGCACAAATCGTTTACCTTTGGACTGAGTTTGAATCTTAATGTGCGTCCACTGGGGAACCTGGCCTTGAGGCCTGTAGCCTCGTTCTGGATCACGCTCTCTTTCCTGTTCAGTTGCGACCGCAAACTTCTTTACTGGAGATTGCGAAGGAGAGGTGTTGGGTGATGAAGCTGAGCGCGCTGTGTCGCTGCTGGTGCTGGCCGACCGCTTGTTACTGTACTCGGGGTTGCTCCTGTGGATGAGGCTTGGTGAATGGAGCATCGCTACTCCATTGTTGCCATGAACAGAGGGAGGAACCATCACCTGGAGCGTAAAAATAATACAACCATTACACGCTTTTTTCTTTATAAGAACAAACTTTATAAGAGCACCCAGGCTGAGATTGGCCCAAAAATTAAAAACAAGCTTGGGACAATCACCAGGCTGACATTTTGATCAGAAAAATTTAAGAAAGTTTATTTAATTCTTGTACACAGAATAAGATGTAAAAGTATAAAAGATCTTTTAGAATTAGCTGGGTCATCAAGCGCTGGAAGAGTGACAAGCAAGCTCGTGACGTTCGCGGACAAAGTATAGACAGTGTCAAACTTTTTCGCATCAGTACAGCAGTATGAAATAATAGCAAACATGTATTTCTTAGCGTCGTTTTATTGTTCCGAGTTCAACTGCCAGAAAATAAGAACAACTTAAGAACAATTTGAGGCTGAAATCGCCAAAACATTAAGAACAGCCCAGGCTGAGCCAAAAGTTACTGGTTCTTATAAAAAAAAGCGTGTATTATGAGTAGTTCATAACGGCCAGGGAGGGGGGGCTTTCATAACCTAGAAACACATTTATTGAAGGAAAATCACTTTAAACGGCAAATTATTGAAGCAATCATTCTAGAGAGGTTTGTGAGAGTCAGAAAGTTCAAAGGCAATTAACGATGAGGACCTCACCCAGTCAAGGCTTGCGAAGCAGGGGGGGGTGTCTAGCCCATTTCTTGGGCCAACTAAAGAAATGATTGAATGGAAAATTAGATATTCTAAAAAATTCCCAAAACCTTTTAAAGACATTTTTTAACAAATTCAGATGCATAACTACGGAGTTATTGGCGTTGAAAGTTGAACAATATCTCGACCGTACCGCGATTGCCCCACATTCAAGAAGGCGCGGAAACCTTGCAATGTTCTATTGCAGAACGGAAGTTTCCAAAAACCGAAAACGTCAACCATCTGCTAATAACACTCGCTGAAAAAAGGAAAAAGCTAAATACAAATTGTAGTCTCAACTTGCAGAAAAAAAGACCTGAGAAATACTGATAAATCTTAAACATTATTTTAAAAACAGAAAAATTTACTGGCTGAAGTTCTAGAAAATCGGGCCGTACCGATTTTTGGAGGTTTCGAAAGTGAAAAAATCGGGGCGGTCCCGATAAAACCAGGACAGATGGCAGGTATGCAGTTCTTATATCACTTGAGCCGTTTCACCGTAAAAATACATAGCTACTTGCCTCGTCACTTGTGGGGGAGGGCCCGGGGCTAGGCCGGCTTGTTGCCCCCGGTGAATGATTGACAACAAATGAACTGGATGATGCGGGGGGACTGGTGCTTGAACCAAAAATGTGCGTGCTGTCACTTAACGCCCCTCCAGGTGAACCGAATGGGCCGAAGGTCCGCCGACTATCGCGTCTGTTGCCATCTATGGCTGCCTGCAGCTCCGCAGGAGTTGATAACTTTTTCTTTGCACATTCGTAAGGATACAGGTACTTCATGTATCTATGGGTTTAGAACATCACCAATGGATGTCAACTTTTACTTCAAGCGTGTTTATCATTTTACATTATATTTACGAACAATTGACAATTATGATTTTTAACACTCTATCCTGTTTCCTAGTTTGTCCTCCTTTGCTATAGGTTCTAATTTTCTTGCTTTTAATATTCTTGTTTCATTCGCCATTCATGTTTTGTGTGTGTGTCCTATCCAGCTGTGTACTTTTAACTATTTAGCACTGAAATTACATTTGTTGACTTTTTATAGCATGCCTTCAATATACTCTTCAAAGGCCATATGCCTAGTCTAACCCCTCTGCATATAATGGTGACCTGTACTCTAACCCTGTATATATTTTTCCATTCTCGGATCCGTTTTCTGAAGCTTGTACATTGAATCAAGAGTGTCAAATACTTTTTTGTTGTTGTTGTTGTTGTTGTGTTATTAGTTTAACACCCATCTTCTTTTAACAGTACCACATAAGACGTGTTGTGGAGTGGTGAGAATAAAGAGATTCATCAGTGTATTCCTCTTAGCGCTTGAAGGTAAAGTGCACAATTCTTTCAAATATCTTACAAAAAATGAAGGAGAAAAAGTTTTGCTGATTTACTAAATCGATATTTCGGCACTTTTTCGAGTGAATGTGTCAAATCAGTTATGATCCTACTTTTTGTTTCAACCTACTGTGTTCTCAAGGTGAAAGCCGCACTTGTAACTGACGCAGGTAAACTCAACCCTTTGATGATTTCCCGCCAAATTTTCTTGTTTATGACCTGGAAGAAGAGACAAGCAAGTAGCATTCAAGGTTTGGTAATGAACATCTTCGAAGTTTTAATGATAACTGCTTGGGTGGCGGTGGCAGGGAGACCGGATTGTACAATGGTACCGAATATGGAGACTGGAGAAGAGGGAACGGGTGCTAGTATCATATTTGGCATTTGAGGTAAAGGGATTGGGTAGTGGTATTAATTGTAATTAGGGTGTTGGACCTGTGGATAGATTGGGCATTTGTAAAATATTTGAAGTTTGAATAGGGTTGGATACTGGCGTAGTACTGGAAAAATATCCGCTACCTCCTAGAATAACCTGTGTAAAATCAGCCCTAATTTAAGTTATAACATCAGGTTGCAGTGTTCTAGCCAGCTTTAAAAAACGACAGGGCGCCCGAATTTTGGTGAAAATAACCTGGGTTTTTTACCTCAAATCTTCATTAAGGCAATGTGCAGGATCACAAAAAACGACAGGATGCTGGGGGAAAAAGGACAAAACACACAGACATATTTTTTGGTGAAAATAACTAGGGTTTTTTACCTCAAATCTTCTTTCAGACAATGTACAGGATTACAAAAAAACAATAGGGCACTGGAGGAAAACGACAGGACCCTGCTCCCTGTCATTTTGGCCCAGCTAGAACACTGGGTTGTAAGTGGCAAATCGACTAGATGACTTGCGCTCATTTGGCCCTATAGCTTGGTACTCCTCTTACCTCGACAAGGCCTCCTTTCTCCACCACAAGTCGGAACAGTTTATATAAATCCAGAGTTTGCTTTGCCATTATTGGAACTCTATTAACAGGTGTACCTGAAAATTGAAAAAATAACTCTTGGTGAGGACAAACCTGTGTCAGACGTTCCTACCTCAGGAGCTTGAAAACATGGAGGGGTTGTATGTCCATGGTCTTCTTCACAATACCCACCTCAGACTGACCAACCTCTGGAGGGCTTTAAGGCTACCGTTCACGTTGGAATGGTTCAAAATTTTGAAATTGAGGTTTTTGCAGAAAATAAAAATACGTTAAATGAGCCTCTAGTAGGAAAAAACCTTTTTCTGTACGTCTAATAGTTTGTGAGATATGACGAACGAGAGTTTTTACCGGAACTGAAATTGTATGACGTGCAGCGTGCTTTAGGAGTGAATTTCTCGAGACATGTTTTTGCCATTGAAACTGCACGACGCAAAGGATCAATGCTCCCCCAATTGTGAACCTCATGCCACCAAATTTGGCAAGTTCATAAAACAATAGCAGAAGATGAAAACCGTACTGGCGAATATTGAAGTTCCGCTCTAATCATTTTTGATGACTCAATCAGGGCAGTTTTATATGCTACAAATAGGGAGTCTTCTTCAAATACCTGTAAAAAATTTCAACGACACATTCAATTTAAAATCGCCAGGGCAGAATTAGAGTAAAAATTGTGTTGAATGTCATAAACAAACTAAAAACGGTTGAAATTGAAACTGACAGCCGCATTGACATCTAGAAGTGAAATAAACAGTTTGAGCTATGATGCTCACATTCGTTAATAAATCAAATTTTTAAACAATTTTTCTACTATCATTTAGATAATTTTATAAGCTTTCCATTGATATATAGGCTTGTGGGTATCCGATGATTATGATCAGAGTTACGTACAGAAAACTGAAAACGTCGCTCAAGGTGAACGGTAACCTTAAATTGGGATAAAATTTTCTGAGACAATGTCTTAAGTGCCGAAAGTGCCTTCTGCTAAACGGAGTCTGGGGGCATGCTGATTGCTCCCCATGGCAAATTTTTAAATCTTTAGGCTGTGGTAAGCCATTTTGGTGATTGAATACAACAATAAAATTATTTCTATCAAAAATCTTCAGTAGTTAAAAATTGATCACAACTTTTGTCTACAACCCTTCCAGCATAAAAATACTTAATTTTATTTGATATTTCTTGCAGTTTCTTCAGTCTATTTGGGACATCAGGGCATTCTTTTAAGACAGTTTGACGAAAATATCATAACACAAGTCGAAATTGGGATTTTTCCAATCCCGACTGCATAATGGTTGGGATTCAGGATTTTCAGGCAAAATTGGGATAAGCCCAACAAAATCAGGTTCCCTGGACAAATTGTTTAAATTGCCTATTAGATTTGTTCCAAGGGCTTTCAAAACAATTTATGCACGTGATTTTCCGAGGTAAACTTGGGACCTTCAATTCAAGTGAGCATGGGCAGGGGCCACACTCACACATTCTACTAATGGGGGAAGGGGTTTTTGGTCTGAAATTATGTCAAAAAGCAATGTTATAGGCTCAATGACCCAGGGAGTTTTTTTTTGGATCACAAAAATAAAAAAAGGGATTTTTTTAGATATGTGCAATGAACTGCTGGTATGGGATTTCTTTTGGTAAGCTAAAATGGTCGAGAATCTTTTTGGTACACAAATTCAGAAGCTTGAATTTTGGGGTATAAAAAATGAGCTTCTTGGACCCCTCCCCCCAACCTTGTTCCCAGGCTCTTTCCTCTCCCGAGAGAAAGACCCTGGTTGGGTCTGGTCACGTGCCACCCAGATTCTA